>ML295609.1:0-28930 GCA_005239495.1 Nicotiana undulata | reverse complement strand
TATATATATATCACCCTTATTTCTCCTGTTGCGGCGTGCAACCCGACCCTACTTGTCCACCCTTATTACGCCTTGTTGTGGCGTGCAACCCGCTCCCATCAGAAAAATCACATTTCATCTCTTTATTTATAATAAATTTCACTAATCAGATTCCAAAACTTTCACAATACTTAAATCTCAATTATCATAAACAGGAAACTGTACTATTCAGAAACTTCACCAATTATCACTACACACTGAAACCAACCGAAATCTATAATGTAACACTGATAACCAGCTCAACCAGATGTACCACAATGTGACTAAGGAACAAGTTACACTTTCAAAATACTTGAAACAATATTTAACAACAAGTTGACGAACCAAGTAGACATGAAGACATCAATGATCATAAAACAATTAAACTAGGGATCAATTAAATTGGAAACAGGAAAGAGATCATGTTCAACAAGTAATTTGGTGGTGCATAGATACTCGACACCTCACCTATACACCACACACATGCAAATTTATATAGCATTTAATTTGGGGATTCCTATTCCCTCAAGTCAAGGTTAAACCAAGCACTTACCTCAATTCCGCAGGCCACTCACTGTTCAATCACAGCTTTTCCTTTAGAATTTGCCTCTAACCCGCTCGAATCTAATCATAATTAGTCAATATCATTAATTAATGCTAAAAGAACTAACTTTTTAAAAAAAATTATGATTTTCCTACGTTTTCTCAAAAAAAAAAAGTTAAAAACCTACCTCGGGCCCGCTTGGTCCAAACTCGGGGTACAAAACAAATTGAATTTACCCATTCACCCCCGAGCCCGAGTATGCAATTAGTTTTGAAATCCGACCCTAATTCGAGGTCAAAATTTGATTTTTACGAAATTCTTTAATTCTACCCAAACCCCTAAATTCTACCATGAAAAATCTTGATTTTTGATTGAAAAGTGATGAAAAACATTTGGTAATTGTAAAAGAGCTTAGAATTGTTTATGAACATTTTGGGGATGAATTTGTGTGAAGAAAATTGCCTCTAGGTCTTTTTAGTTCGAAAATATGAAGAAAAAAAAAGGGTTGCTTCCTGAGTTGGTTCTGTGAAGGGAGGTGTTGGTGTTTTAATAGATGTTTTTTAGCAAATCCACTAGGCAAGTGCCTAGGGCTAGTTTTTATTTATATGTAAAAGAAAAACAACCAAAGTATCGTGTTGTCCTTCATATAGTAGGACTGTACGATATGAAATTACATAGACAAAATTGGGCTTGTCATGCCCAAAATTGAAATCACGCACTGGTATGCTATAAGTATTAGGTAAAATGTCAACTATTATAATAAAAACTAGCCTAATTATCTGAAGATATAGCCCATGTATTCCATAAATTCTTTGATGAATAGCCACATTAGTTGCACTGCCTAGCCAAACTGCTTGCATGAATAGCCCATGAGATGTTTGTACCAATACCCTATTTTCAGAACATAGGCCACCTAAGCTCCTTGCATTCCACCAGTACTCCATGTTGAACCATGTATGATGTTGAATCCAATTATGTGCACTACGAAAAGTGTGACTCCTTTCCCATTGCTTCCAGTATTCCTTATGTACTGCAGAAATCATTTTTGTACCTTCCTTTTGATATAATACACTAGACTTCCAGTTATATTTCCACGCACTTCCAGTTATAACAAAGATCCAGACTTGTGTGATCCCGCATAGTTTTTGAGGTGTTGTGTGTGTTGTCCAGCATGCTTTTGAGTCCTTCCTTGCATCGTGTCCTTTGTATAGTAATATAGCTATGAAATGTATAAGGTGTATGGCCATATATACTTCCCTTATTCTCGAACTTGACTGCCAAAAGATCACTATTTCCTTTCTTCTTTTTCTGCACTTATCTTGTTGCCTCCTGTTGAGATCATTGTTAAGCAATGTCCTACTCCATTCTTGGGGTATAGAACTACTAGATGAAATTGGTTTTTTATGCCTTAATTCATCTAGTGTACCCTTATCAGCTTGCCAGCAGCCTTGTTCTTTACCATATTCCTCGACTAACACATTGCCTTTTATTTTCCTTGCTCATATTCTTGTGCCTACTATTATTATTCCTTCAAGGGAATGAGCATATAATGCTGATACCACCCTATGAATTTGTAGCCAATAGTAGGGCATAGTCACAGTAACATTCCCTACAAAAAAGAAAACAAAGTTAGTATAGTCTAAGTTCACCATATCCTCCTCCCAATGGATTTGAATATAGTGGACTATAGACTCAGATGCATCCTCTGCATTTTCCAGTGTGCTGACACTTTGTCTTTGTTTCAGATGCTTGGATCCATATTTTGATGTATTAGCAATTGCCTAGCTCCCTATATGCACTAATATTGTTTTAGAATCCACCTTATTCCTTTGTTATGCACTTCCATACTGCCCAATTCTATTAAGTTTTCTGGGCAGAGTACCTTTCCTTTTTTTATCTGCTATACCACCCTTTTGTAACACACAGTCTTTACTAGTGAATCCTATCCAATTGCCATACCCTTTTCTTCCAAAATGCCCAATTCTCTTAGACTTTCTGGGCATCATTCTATTCTTATTGCTTCTTATCCAATGGTACTTGGTTAGATCCTCTCTTCTATATTCCTGTATTCCCAAATGCCCAATTCTCTTAGACTTTCTGGGCATCCTGCTTTCTTTAATGCATCTTAACCCATGATACTGGACTAGCTCCCTTTTATTGCCAAATCTAAGAGAGCTAGCATATAGTGTTGAACTAAGATCCTGCCTCTTATGTGGAGAGTTTAATACCCCTCATCTCCAAATGACTATCTGATTGGTGCACCTCCTAGCTACTGTGCAATTTTCTGGTTGTAATATCATTCCTGTGGACTGAATGCAGGGCATTAATACCACCACCTGGAACTCCATTATAACATAGAAGAATTGCATAGTATATGTACCTGCAAAAAAGAAAACACTATTAGTAGAGAAGATCATCACCCTACTCTCCTCCCTTAGGATTTGAATAGGGTAATGAAACTGAACCCCTCCATCCATTAGTTCTTCCTTTTATGACTCCAAATCCCCTTAGTTTCTTGCCACTTGCACTCTTAGACTTGGGCATTGTAATTTGTCCTCGTTCACAATCCTTCTCCTTTGAACATCCATATCCCAAAATTCATTACCTTCAATATAGCCATTGTCTAGTGCATGATTAGCCAGATGATCAGCCAGCTTGTTACCCTCCCTGAAAATGTGAGACACTAAGAAGTTACACCCCTCCTTCAAGTCCATAATCTCCTCCACTAGTTCTGTAATACACCAAGGTGGCTTCCAAAGTCCTTCTATAATGTTCTCGATCAGTAGTGAGTCTGTCTCTAACCATATTTGGTTGTAGTTCATGGCTCTACATATCCTTAATGCTTCCACAAATGTCATTGCCTCAGCTTCATTGTTTGATCCTTCATTAATTTCTCTTCCTAGAAAGTACTTTATGTTCCCAGATTCATCTCTTAACAATACTCCTACTGAACTTCTGCCAGGATTACCTCTAGATGCCCCATCTGTGTTTGCTTTTATCCATTCTTCCATAGGCAATTCCCAGCACACCTTCTCACATTTCAGTCGAGGAGTATAATATTCTAACAAACTTAGAATATCCTGCCATTTGTGAGGTACATACGATCCAGGTTTCCTAAGCTTTACCATATCTTGAAATGTAGATGAAACCTGGTATGTGACTCTATTTATTGATACTATCTCCCCATATTTAAGAGCATTTCTCCTCTTCCATAATTCTCATACAATGCAATATGATAATGCCTGAAGTATTGGTTTAAGCCTAGGTACAACTGGTGCATTCCAGCACTTAGAAATAGCCTGGTGCAGTGTCAATCCTTCTGTTGATATTCCAGCCCTTATAAGGAAATATCTCCACACTATTATTGTTGCATTTGATGTAAAGAACAAGTGGATCGGTGATTCTTGCTTAGGTTCAGTACATCACCAGCACTTTGATGGCATAAAGTATCCTAACCTGCGCATGAAATCATCAAGAGGTCGCTTTGCTTTCCAAACTTTTCACATGAAGAAGACTATCTTAAATGGAAACCCCTTCACTCATAGCATCTTATAAGCTAGCCTTGGATTGTCTCTTCTTCTCAAATACTCCCAAGCTGACTTTACTGTGAAGTGGCCCTTAGTTTCCAACATCCATTATGGTGTGTCCAGTGAGTTGTCCATCCTTGGAGGCCAAATCTTCTAGCAGTGCTTCATTAAGCCTCTCCACATTCCACACTCCATTTTCCACTAACTCATTGACATTAAGGATGTCCTCATCAATCCCAAAATCAGGAGGAACTAGGAAGTACAGTGCTCCTAATCCAGTCTAGTTGTCTTACCAAAATAATGAGGATCCCATCCTTAGCTTCAATATGATTTGATGTTCAATTAATTCCCTGCATTTCATCATTTTTCTCCATACATGAGAACCTCGCCTCCATGGCACAATGACTGCATTTAGCTTCTTGCAGTACTTTTGACTCATAAAAGAACTCCACAAACTAGGCTTCGTTCTAAAATTCCACCACAGTTTGCAAAAAAGTGCTTTAGAGACATCATGTAGGGATCTGAAACCAATGTCTCCTTCTTCATATGGCATACATAGTGTATTCCAAGAAGCCCAATGCTATTACCTCCCACATTACTGCTCCAAAAGAATTTTGCAAAGATTTTGTGAAATTTGTTGATCACATTGCCTGGTGGATTTACAGGAGATAGCAAATGTATTAGCATACTTTGCATGGCATTTGCTATCAGAACAGCCCCGCCTCCTATTGATAACATCTTACCTTTCTAGGCTTGCAGCTTATTCAGGACTTTTGTAATCAAACCTTGATAATAATCCATGTCTCCTTGCATAAAATATTTGACATCCTAGGCATGTAAAAGGAAATTCATGACTTCCTATACCATTGATCCTCTACACCTTCCTAGCCACCTCTATATCTGTTGAATGATGCATATAAATAGTTGATTTACTTTTGTTCACCAACTGTCCTAATGTTAGTTCATAAGCATGTAAAGCTCTCATTACCAATCTCAATGACATGGCATCAGATGAGCAGAAGATTTGTGTCATCCGTGTATGATAGGTGATTTATTTTTGGGCTCCATTTTGGTAATCCATAACCACAAAAATACATATTTTGATGTAAAGAATTCAAGCCTTGAGACAGTGCCTTAGTTGCTAAGATGAACAGAGTAGGTGAAAGGGGATCACCTTGTTTTACTCCCCTCGAAGACTTGAAAAAACCATGTGGTTGGCCATTCATAAGGATTGAATACCAATTATTTCCTACCAAGTCAAATATCAGTCCAATGAAGCCTTGAAAGAACCCCATTTTCCTCAAAGTTTTGGTCAGAAACAACCATGATAACCTGTCTTATGCCTTTGCCATGTCTAGTTTAATCACTACATTTGGGCCTGCTTTTGTTCTGAGCCTGATGTCAGTGATGATTTCTTGTGTTAGTAGTATATTTTCTACTATGCTTCTCCCTTTTACAAAGCATGCCTGCTCTTCTGAAATCAAATTAGGCAGCATCCTAGCTAATCTCTCATGAATCACCCTCGAAAATATCTTGTTGACAAAGTTGCTGAGACTAATTGGTCTCATATCTGCAAATGTAATCACTTCTTTCTTATTTGGTAAGAGGACCAGATTTGTGTGTGTAACACTCTTAGGTAGTTGCTGACCATAAAATAATACCCTTACCATGCCAACAATGTATTCTTCAATTATCTCCCGACATGAATGATATAAGGCATCTGTGAAGCCATGTGGACCACCTGCTGAATCTCCATTTAATCCCATTACTGCTATCTTAATCTCCTCTCTAGTAGGTAGAGCCATTAGCCTTTCATTATGTTCACCATCGACCAATGCAGGCACATAATTTAGGATGTCAAAGTCAGTAGGAGGTATTGCCTCACTAAACTGCTGCTTATAGAAATTCACAGCCTCTTCTGCTATTAATCATTCTTCTTCAATCCAATTGCCTACACTAATTTTGATTCTTGTAAGCCTCAATCTACTCCTTCTTCCATTGACTTGAGCATGGAAAAATTTGGTGTTTCTATCACAATCCTTGAACCACATCATACCAGCTTTTTGTCTCCAAAACTCCTCTTCTAAAGCTAAGTACTTTATCATTTCAGATTGAACCATACGTAGCCTTACTCTATTCATTTGAGTAGGATTAGCTTCGAACTGCCTTTCATGCACCAGAACAACTTCTTCTAAGCTTGCTATTTTCTGAGAAATATCACCATAAGTAGCCCTGCTCCATCTAGACAGTGTTGTCTTCAGTTTTTTCAGTTTGTAGTTGAACATCACAAAAGGATTTGCACTAAAGTCTGCCGCCAGTTTTCCTTAACCACATCTTTAAAGGAATCATGTTTCAGCCAGAATTTAAGAAATCTAAAAGGTTTCTTAATAGGTGCTGCCTCAAGATCACATTTAAGTTGCATGGGACAATGATCTGACCCTATTTTGGAAAGATCAAAATTTGATCTCGCCCAACTATGCCTTATAAAAAGGACTAAGCGGTCGTTGCAAATATAATTCGGTTTACAAGTCCGGAGTCGAATCCCACAGAGAACTAAGACTTAGCTACAACTGTTCACTATCACCAAGAATACAAGCTTGAACAATTCCTAACTTATAGATATTAATATTCTAGTGTTTAACTAACTAACTAACTAACAAATTAAAATAATAAATTAACACTAAAGATACTACGGGTTGGAGAAAAGATTAAGGAGGTCTAGAGTTATGATTTCCCCAATTGTCGGAATCCTTCCCGCTATGTCTTCTATAATTTAGCCTAAGTATTCTCTACCGATCATGAGCGCTATGAATACCGTAAATCACTCCCGAGTAATTACGACAATTTAATAGACATACTCTCCCGAGTTACGCTAGCTGGCTTTAAGTACGGCTCACTTAGATCGCACCAAAGTTTTCGTTATACCTAATCCCACCTTTAAACTCTCGGTTATTGATTCCTCATATACTTTGGGAGCGGTGTTTTTCAACAACTACCTAAATATGCAGTCTCTCCTGAGTAATACACACTAAATAGGCACAGTCAATTGAGAGCTCTTCAACCAACCACAATCTAAATGTAGTTTAACAAGTAGAGAAATCCAACGGCTCAATTATATAAAAACATAACAAGAATTTATCCTACAAAAGGTTCCATCAAAACCCTAGATAACAAATTAGCTATTCATAATAGTATGTAAAACTACAATACCAAAAGTCATAACCAACAATGAAAAATAGGAAGAGGAAGGAAAAACTCGTAGAAGAATTCTCCGCCTTGCTCCTATTGTGTCTCTGCCTCCTTAGGTCGAATATGTGTCAAAAATATGTCCAATCCCTCCAAAATACCATTTTTTCATGTATATATACCAAATAGGGTCGGGCCCAAATAATTATACCTTATTATACACGAAAAAGGATGATTTTCCAGGTCTGGACTAGCGCGGTCGCGCTAGTGGTCACGCACATCGACAAGTATTCTGCCCCAATACACGTCAGGTCCGCGGTCGCGGTTTCGACCGCATATTTTACTCTATTCCGTTTGGAATTTGGAAACATGTTAAACATGAAAGTTGTAGACCTTTGAGTTAGATTTCCATCCATATATTAAATATCCCAAATGGAGTTCGGAGCAAATAGTTATATCTATTTTACTAGACAGTGCACAATATACCTCCTCGAGTCTTCGTTTGTTCTTAACTATCAAATTTGACCCCCGAACACGATCCCGGATTAATTCCTTGGGATTTTACTCAGACTTCAAAGCTTCAAATCACTTGAATTCATTAAATAACATCTATATAGCTCAGAATCACTCCTACAAGACATAAAACACACAGTTAGTGCAAAACACTAGCGATTAAAGCTCAAACTCAATTAAAGTGCAGTAAATTAGAGTATAATAAGCGACTAAAATACGCAATTATAGCCTATCATCAATACCCCACACTTAAACCGTTGCTCGTCCTTGAGAAATCAACTACACTTTATATAGACACGACCTTTTTAAGCAATTCTCCTAACTCATCACACCAAGAATATTTAAAATAGACTAAGCACAAAAGCGTAACATCTTCACCACAAGATTTGACTCACAAGTACCACGCATTATTCACAACTCACCCACTTACTCTAACATATAGGTCACTACATTGCCTTTCCTTCATGAATCAAGTGCCCTCACACAACAAAAAAGGGGTAGTTCCACACAATAAAATTTAAGAACACTTAGGAACTCAAGATAGAAAGAATTCACTCACTCTCAGAAACAACATTCATATGCCACAAAATATGCACCATAGGCTTGCCCGTAGTGTACTACTCTACTAATCGAGCTCATTTAGTCTAGGATCAAGTAGGACTTTATTTGGTTGTAATGTAGGTTGTGGGATGGTTAGGATATATTTAGATATAAGAGTGACTACACCTCCCTAAGCACTTTAATACATATACTTTAACATTCAAACCCCATATTTATGTCAAACCAAACTCCGCCTTCACATAAATGTGTTTTACCCCATACTTCTTTATGCACAATTACATCAAGAGTCACCACTTATCAAGGAATATTTTCTTTTCACAACAATACAATTATTTTTTTTCTTTTTTTTTATAATTCAAGTGACTCTTACTTTTTCAAAACAGTGCACCTTTCTCCTTATTTCATTAGTTCCACTCAAAAGCAAAACCAACCACCCCACACTTTAACTTTTACACAGTTCATAACAATTCAAATGCTAATGAGAGGTTAAAAGGTTCAAATAGATAGTTAATTCAAACAAATGGGTAAGGCTTGTAATGTGGTTGCCAAAGAAACATGATTACAGGCTCAAAGGGGTTAAATACGATACATAACAATTAGGCAGGTAAACTATACATATCTGGCTCAATAAAGAAACGCCTATATCACTTCCAAGACTGAACAAACCGCAATTTCGCTTTGCAAACACACGGGGCAAGTTCTAGACATCAAATGCAATGCACTGAATACATACAAACCTCACACAGACATGGCACATAACTCACTCAGGATTGGATTCATCAAGACACTCCAGTCAAAGAAGTTAAGCAAAGTTAAGTTTATATAATTTAAGGTACTTATACAAGATTCAAAAAATGATCCTAAGCGTCACAACCAAAGTACTCACTATTCTCAAGGTATAACAAAGTCAAGAGATATTGCTTCAATTCAAAACACAACACAATGGCTCCTCTTCCTAAAAAAAAAAACTAACTACACCCGGTTCAAACAAAACCCTTGGAAAAGAACCGTGGCACAAAGAAAAACCAAGGGGGAATTGCTACACTACCTAACAAAAGAAAATCCTTTTTTTTTCTTTAGACTTAAATCCCCCAAGAAAACTGTCTAATAGATCCATCATCGGGAAAAGTCCAATATTTTCTATTTTTGTAAAAACAAATATTCAATTAAACTAACACAACTAAATTAGCATGGAAAGTCACCCAGACAATCTCCTCACCCCACACTTAAAATTGTGCATTGTCCCCAATGCATATCATAACTAATACGAGGGTACAAGAAATTCTGTGGTAGGCCAAAAGCCGAAGCACTAGCAGCTCATGGGGTACTCAGAATTCTCCCAAGCCTGGTCCTTCGTGTGGGTACCTCACACTTAGTTCCAACCAATGGTTTGTTGTTGCATCATTCTAATGGCTTTGCATTCCATGCTTCTAAAAAATCAAAAATCGACACTACAATAATAATACAATTATAATAATAAATAAATAAATAAAATAAAAAGTAAAACTGGGTTGCCTCCCAACAAGCGCTTAATTTAACGTCGCGGCACGACGTGAATCACTTTTTGCCTCCACCTCGAGCTTATGAATTGAAACCCAAGTTTTGATTCAAGCTTATGACTATGGTCGTGGGGCGGTGGAACGAATCTAACTGGCCCAAGAAAATAATGTAGTACTCTGCACTCCTTGGCTTTTGTATGAGGTATGTAATCCTGACTTTCTGGCAAGAAGAATTCCAGAATATATGCACCTTGTTCCTCATTCCTTGACTCTTCAATTGGTTCGGATGACTCTATTTTCATATCATCATCCAAACATAATGTGGAAAAATGCTTGGAGTGTGGACCAATGCGCTCAAACACATGAACTTCAGTACTTTCAACATCCTCAACATCAATGATACTAGAGTCAACAAAATTTATATCCTCAAAGCCCTTGGCTGACTCTAGTCTCATTTTTTCAACATCGACATCCTCAAAAATTAGTTCAATTGATTGTTGGTGTTCTATTCTGACCTCCTCCTCTAGCTCATCCCTGTATTTTCTTTATATCCTCCAGTATAATGGAAATTTCTGCAGCCAATTCATACTCATATTGGCTACTATCCACAATGCCAACTTGTTGCGCTTTACAAGGTTCAATTACTTTATTCGCTTGAGCCTCCAAGTTGTGAATAGTTGCCTCTTGCCTTTGTACCCGCAGTTGTATCTCACCATATTGTTCCATAAGACACTTTAGCATATCCTCGATCTCTTTTATGTCCTCATACCTAGGTTCTTTGTTCCTATTAACTTCACAAGAAAAAGAAGAACCATCAAAGTAATGGATTGGGGGAAGATAAGAAATATAAGCACAACCATGAAAGTGACCATCTTGACCGCCACACATATCACGCATATTCCACGCATAAGATTGAGTTGGTGTACATAACTCGCTCGAGAATATTTTGATAATTTTGCCCTGGGTGATTTCCTCCACAATATGCATAACGAGGATCAAAAGTAGAATTACCAACATCAAAATTCTCATAATTCCAAGATTCCATGTCTCTCAGATCAAAAATTTAAAATTTAAAAAAAAACAAATACAAGAAAACAAAAAATAAAAGTTCAAACTTGCAACCTAGAAATATGTACACCTACAGCACACCGTTAGTTCCCTGGCAACGGTGCCAAAATTTGATCACGCCCAACTATGCCTTGTAAAAATAAATAAGCGATCGTTGCAAATATAATATGGTTTACAAGTCCGGAGTCGAATCTCATAGAGAACTAAGGCTTAGCTACAACTGTTCACTATCACCAAGAATACAAGCTTGAACAATTCCTAACTTATAGATATTAATATTCTAGTGTTTAACTAACTAACTAACTAATTAAAATAATAAATTAACACTAAAGATACTACGGGTTGGAGAAAAGATTAAGGAGGTCTAGAGTTATGATTTCCCCAATTGTCGGAATCCTTTTCGCTATGTCTTCTATAATTTAGCCTAAGTATTCTCTACCGATCATGAGCGCTCTGACTACCGTAAATCTCTCCCGAGTAATTATGACAATTTACTAGACATACTCTCCCGAGTTACGCTAGCTGGATTGAAGTACGGCTCACTTAGATCGCACCAAATGTTTCAATATCCCTAATCCCATCTTTAAACCCTCGGTTATTGATTCCTCATATACTTTGGGAGTGGTGTTGTTCAACAACTACCTAAATATGTACTCTCTCCCGATTAATCCCCACTAAATAGGCACAGTCGATTGAGAGCTCTTCAACCAACCACAATCTAAACGTAGTTGAACAAGTAGAGAAATCCAACGGCTCAATTATATAAAAACATAACAAGAATTTATCCTACAAAAGGTTCAATCAAAACTCTAAATAACAATTTAGCTAATCACAATAGTATGTAAAACTACAATACTAAAAGGCATAAACAACAATGAAAAATAGGAAGAGGAAGGAAAAACTCGTAGAAGAATTCTCCGCCTTGCTCCTATTGTGTCTCTGCCTCCTTTGGTTGAATCTGTGTCTAAAATATGTCCAATACCTCCAAAATACCATTATTCATGTATATATACCAAGTTGGGTCGGGCCCAAACAATTATACCTTCTCCTACGCGAAAAAGGATGATTTTCCAGGTCTGGACTAGCGCGGTTGCGCTAGTGGCCGAGCACATCGACAAGTATTCTGCCCCAGTCCGCGTCAGGTTCACGGTCGCGGTTCCGACAGCATCTTTCACCTTGTTCCGTTTGAATTTTGGAAAAACGTAAACATGAAAGTTGTATCCCTTTGAGTTATATTTCCAACCATATATTATATAACCCAAATGAAGTTCGGAGAAAAGAGTTTTGTCTATTTTACTAGACAGTGCACAATATGCCTCCTCGAGTCTTTGTTTGTTCTTAACTATAAAATTTGACCCCTGGACACAATTCCGGCTTAATTCCTTGGGCTTTTACTCAGACATCAAAGCTCTAAATCACTTGAATTCATTCCATAATATCTATATAGCTCGGAATCACTCCTACAAGGCATAAAACACACAGTTAGTGCAAAACACTAGCGATTAAAGCTCAAACTCAATTAAAGTGCAGTAAATTAGAGTGTAATAAGCGACTAAAATACGCAATTATAGCCTATCATCAATGGGTAATCTCCAGTCCGGGGAATGTTTGCTGCAGCTCCATATTGCCTAAGCATCGATCGAGCCTTTTGAAAATACAATGCTCCTCCGATCTTCCATTCCACCAGGTAAATATGCTTCCCCGGAATCCCAAGTCTGTCAAATTACAAGTGTTGATACAATGTCTGAAGTCATCTACCTCATTCAATGAGACTGGCAGTCCACCAAACTTCTCTTCCTCATCCATATAACATTAAAATCCCCTCCCACAAGCCATGGGGTAGTCATATCATTGGCATTGCATAAAGAGAAGCCCAGAGTTCTATTCTCTCAATTGCATCACACTTGGCATAAACCAGTGTTAGAACCATTTAAACATGAGATTCTATGTGAAATAGCCTCAAGGTCAATTGCTGAGTCATACTATACAAGATTCTCACTTCAAACACTCCATATTTTGTTTGAAACATTTACTATTGCCTGGGCAAATCCTATTCTCCTTCTATATTTTTCCAATTTGCTAGCTTGCTGCATTGGTTCCATGATCCCAATAAATTCAAAATGGTGTTTTCTATGCATTGTGATGAGTCTCTCACATGATTGCATTGTGTTCACTCATCTAACATTCCAGATGATTGCATCCATTAATGATTCTGGGATTTAGACAGTGTTCTCCTAGTTTGAACTCCACCTGGTGGAATTGTGGGGTTGTCTTTACTTTGTTTCTTTTTGCCTCTAGCAGCAGACTTCACCCTCTCAATTTGCCTAGGTGATAAATCACCTTGATGTAAAAAAAAAAATTTTAGAAGCATGGAGCACCAGTGCACCAGAAATTGTTATGACAGCAGATCTTTTTTACAAGTTAAAAACATCATGAAGCCTACCCGAAACTCACCCGAGCCCTCGCGGCTCTAAACCAAACATGCACGCGAGTCTAAAAATATCATACGGACTTGCTCGTGCGATCATATCACAAAAATAACACCTAAAACTATGAATTTAACCTCAAAACTCATGATTTTTCTCAAGAACACTTCCATTTCACTATTTCTCAACCAGACGTCCGAATCACGTCAAATGAATTCCGATTTCCACCAAATTTCTCATATAAGTCTTAAATATCATAACAAACCTGTACCGGGCTCCGAAACTAAAATACGGGCCAGATACCAACGGTTTCAAACATTAATTCATTTCTTTATTTCCTTAAAAATCCAGCATAACAATTTTCTTCAAATATTGATTTCTAAAGCTAGGGACCCCGGAATTAAATTCCGGGCATACACACAAATCCCATATTTTACTGCGGACCTCCCGGGACTGTCGGAACACGGATCCCTGCCCGTTTACTAAAAGTTTTTACCAAAGTCAACTAAAAATCAAATTTTAACTCTAAAAATCATTATTTCTTATATTTTCACATAAAAGCTTTTCCGTTTCACGCTCGGACTATGCATGCAAAACGAGGTAGTTAAGATTAATCTTTTTGTGGCTAATAAGCCTAGAATGAAGTCTTAGTTCATAAAATGACCCCTTGAGTCATCACAATCTCCACCTCTAAAACAAACATTCGTCCTCGAGCGGACATAGAAAATTACCTGAATTGGAAAACAAGTGTGGATATCTACTATGCATGTCCGACTCGGACTCCCAAGCAGCCACCTCAACAGGCTGACCCCTCCATTGCACTCGAACTGATGGGTAACTCTTTGACCTCAACTGACAAACCTGCCGGTCTAAAATGGCTACTGGCTTCTCCTCATAAGTCAAATCCTTGTCCAATTGGACAGAGCTGAAATCTAACACGTGGGACGGGTCACCATGATATTTGTGTAGCATAGACACATGGAATACCGGAAGTAACTGAGGATAACCCTTGAGGCAACGCAAGTTTATAAGCTACCTCCCCCACTCTCTCGAGAATCTCAAATGGCCTGATATACCTAGGGCTCAACTTGCCCCTTCTTCCCAAATCTCATAACACCCTTCATGGGCGATACCCGAAGTAATACCCTTTATCCAACCATGAATTCCACATCACGAACCTTACGGTCGGCATAACTCTTTTGCCTGGACTGAGCTGCACGAAGTAGATCCTATATAACCTTGACCTTATCTAAGGCCTCCTGAACTAAGTTTGTACCCAATAACCAAGCCTCTCCCGGCTCAAACCATCCAATTGATGATCTACACCATCTGCCATATAATGATTCATAGGGAGATATGTGAATGCTCGGTTGGTAACTATTATTGTAGGCAAACTCCGCTAACCGCAAGAATTGATCCCAAGAACCTCCAAAATCAATAACACAAGCATGGAACATATCCTCCAAAATCTGAATAGTACGCTCGGACTGCCCGTCCGTTTGAGGATGGAATGATGTGCTCAACGCAACCCGTATACCCAACTCACGTTGAACTGCCATCCAAAAGTGCAAAGTAAACTGCGTACCCGGATCAGAAATGATAGACACGGGCACACCATGAAGGCGAACAATCTCTCGAATATATATATCTGCCAATCGCTCTGAAGTATAAGTATTTTTCACAGGAATGAAGTATGTTGATTTAGTCAGCCTATCCAGAATAACCCAAACGACATCGAACTTCCTCTAAGTCTGTGGGAGTCCAACAACGAAGTCCATAGTGATACGCTCCACTTCCACTCAGGAATCGCTATCTGCTGAAGTAAACCACTAGGTCTCTGATGTTCATATTTCACCTGCTGACAATTCAAGAAACGATCCACATAAGCAACAATGTCCTTTTTCATCCTTCTCCACCAATAGTGTTGTCGCAGGTCCTGGTACATCTTGGCGGCGCCCCGGTGAATAGAATACTTAGAACTGTGAGCCTCATCAAGGATCAACTCACAAAGGCCATCAATATTAGGCACACATATACGACCCTGCATCCTCAAAACACCGTCATCTCCAACTATAACCTTCTTGGCACCACCGTGCCGAACTGTGTTCCTAAGGACCATCAAATGTGGGTCCTCATCCTGCCGATCTCTGATACGCTCAAATAAAGAAGACCGAGTGACTGTACAAGCTAAAACACTGCTGGGCAAAATATCCAATCTCACGAATTGATTAGCCAAAGTCTGAATATCTGAAGCTAATGGTCTCTCACCGATCGGTATAAATGCAAGGCTTCCCATACTCACCGCCTTCCTACTAAATGCATTGTCCACTACGTTTGCCTTCCTAGGATGATACGATATAGTGACGTCATAATCTTTCAATAACTCCAACCATCTCCTCTGTTTCAAATTTAGATCATTTTGCTTGAACAAGTACTAAAGACTGCGGTAATCTGTGTAAAGCTCACACGGCACACCATAAAGATAGTGCCTTCATATTTTCGATGCGTGAACCATGACTGCCAATTCTAAGTCATGGACAAGATAATTCTTCTCATGAACCTTCAACTGTAGAGACACATATGCAATCACCTTGCCATCATGCATTAATACTGCACCTAATCCAATACGAGATTCACCACAGTACACCATGCACAATCCTGAACCTATGGGCGACACCAACACTGGTGTCGTAGTCAAAGCAATCTTGAGCTTCAGAAAGTTCAACCCACATTCGTCCGACCATTTGAATGGAACACCATTTTGGTTCAATATGATCTTAATAGTTGTTCATAATCAATTATAGAATCACCAAATAACTTCATGTAACAATAATCACCTTTCAACCCTTCACAATACTGATAACGAGATGCGATGCATGAAGACCTCATAATTATTTATCCGAATTAACGCGTCTCATTTAACGCCACATAGGCGGGCACCTACCTCGTAGGTTAAAGCTCAATAGTTATAACACGAATTTGGCAAATATTGCACAGATAATTTTATACAAAAAATTTCAAATAAACTAACATGCATGACTCCCTATTGGTACTATAGTACAAATTTTTAATTTCACAAGGGAGAATTTAAACACAAAAAATTTCATCACAAGGATCTCGTCCTTATATAACTTCCATCGCAGATCGTAGCCCGATTTAAACATACCAAATCATATTAAAATGCGAGGATCTCGCCCTCAGTTCTAAATCACAATTAATATGCACATCGTGCCAATCGAAACATTCCATTTTCTTGTTTTAAATATTTTCCGTTAAACAAAATTACAACACGTAATGATAGTCATAGCTATCTCCATAGAATCTCCCAATACGAGTATTCACATAAGCAGATTTCAGGGTTACGAAGCTCACCCATGAGTGGAGCATATTAGGAGGACTTTCCTAGATACTCATAACCGAATCAAGTTAAGGAAATTATCACTTTATAATAACTAGAGATCGTACTTGTAATGACACCATCTGGTGTAGGGACCTCAGCCATACCATAGAAAATATATCAACAGGTTGGGTCTCCACCTATAGGAGTCTGACCTCCACCTTTGACATTCTGAACCCTTCCCCTAGCTGGACATGTAAGTTGAGTTGTAACTCCAGGTAATGACCCGGCTTGTTGTTTTAAGAATTTATGCTCCGTTCAGTGACTTAAGGTCTCGAGTATCTTCACAAATATGTATTATGACTCGTGTGTGTGGTCAAGTTTAGTTTTCGGAAGATTCAGAATTTAAATTAAAGAAAAATTCTCATTTCGAAGCTTAAATAGAAAGAGTTGATCGGAGAGTTGACTTTTGAGTAAACGACCTCATAATCAGGATTCGAAGGTTCCATCAGGTTTGTATGATGATTTCGGACTTGGGCGTATGTTCGGATCGGGTTTTGGATGACCCGAGAGCATTTCGGCGCAAATTGTAGAAGTTAGCATTTTAGAAGAAATTTCATACGTCTAGGTTGAAGTGCATTTCGGTGTTATTGATGTCCGTTTGGGATTCCAAGTCTGGGATTAGCTTCGTATGGTGATTCTGGAGCTGGGAGCGCGATCGGAAGTGAATTCGAAGGCCCGTAGGTCATTTTGAAGTCATTTGGCTAAAGATAGAAATTTGAAGGTTTTTGAGAAGTTTGACCGAGAGTTTGACTTTTTGATATCGGGGTCGGATTCCAGTTACGAAAGTTGGAGCAGGTCCGTAATGTCGAAAATGACTTGTGTGCAAAATTTGAGGTCAATTGGACGTGATTTGATAGGTTTCGCCATCGAATGTAGAAGTTTCAAGTTCTAAAGTTCATTAAGCTTGAATTGGGGTGCGATTCATGATTTCGACGTTGTTTGATGTGATTTGAGGCCTTGAGCGAGTTTGTATCATGTTTTGGGACATGTTGGTATAATTGGTTAAGGTCCCGAGGGCCGAGGGTGAATTTCGGAAGGTTAAGGGATGGATTTCGGACCAAAATAGCTGCTGAAATTTCTGTTGCAAATCTGTTTTGGACAGCAACTGATGCATCGAAGAGCTAACTTTGGAAGCGTATATATCAAAATATATAAGGAATATGAAAATTTACAAAACATAAACTTGCATTCTAGTTTCCAGAAAGTTAAACCATTCATGATTTGGACATTTGATCAGAAAGTTATGATCGATTGAAGATGGCTGGTGAAGCACTTTCGACAGAATTTACTGATGCATGGAGCCGACTTTGGAAGCTCATATCTCGGAATATATAAAGAGTTATATGGTGTACAACCTATCAAATGAAAGATCTTTGAGTCTAGTTTCTAAATCATCAAACCGTTTGTCATTTGGATATTTATACAAAGGATTATGGTCGTTTTAATAGAAGGTGTACAACAGGGGAAAATTATAATAGGATGTACAACTTGCACAGCGCAAGGTACAACTCGATGAAACCTGAGCAGATTGTTTTAAAAGTGAGTTTTGGCCCATTTCTTTCATTCTTTCATTTGGCTTGGGCGATTTTAGAGTTCAAGGAGGGAATTTCACCAAGAAACACTAGGTAAGTGATTTCTTCCTATTTTTGAGTTAAATATGTAATTAAGGACCTAATTAGTAGTGTTTAATTGGGGAAAATCAGTGGAAAAGAGAGGATTAGGGCTTGAGTTTAAGAGACCTTCTAGGGGTGATTTGAGGGGTCAATTGGACTCCGATTTCAGCGTTCTTTATATGTACAGACTCGTGAGATGATGAGGATCATTTTGGTATAAAGTTTGTCGAGTTCCGAGACGTGGGCCCGGGGGTCGGGTTTTGGCTAAATTCGGGTTTTGTGCATAAAGTTGATATTTTTCTATTGGGTTTCATCCCCCTAGCATATCTTGATGTGAAAATCTGAACTTGATCGATTTGGAGCTCTCAGAAGTTGATTCGAGGGGCAAGCGTGTTGCGGAGTAGCTTTTCGGGCTAGTCTGAGGTAAGTAATGTCTTTAAATCCTGTCCTGAGGGTATGAAACCCCGGACTTTACATCCTTTCACGGTTTTGGAGTGACGCACACACTGGATGATGAGTGTGGGGCGCACGAATTGGAAATATGTTCCTTTTTAGGCAACTATTGAGTTGCGAACCCGCTTTTAAAGCATATGTTTTATAGTATTACTTTGATTTGATATAATTGGGTTGTAAGCCATGTTTGGGGCCTAGTGCCAATTTGTTTAACCCATTGGGGGCTATTTTCCTGATATTCCTCACTTAGAAAATTATGATCTTACACTCAGTCTTTCTTGATAAATTGTTTTAACACTCTGAGTTACTGATATTATTTCTTGAAATGAAATACTGTTTTGGGTCGAGAACCCCATTTATTATGGCCCGAGTGGTATATTGAGAGTGTCTGACTGAGTGAGGTAGAGGGCCAATATTGTGAGGATATTTATGATATGAGAGAGGCCGAGAGGCTGAGTGATTGATGCCATGATTTGGCTTCTTATAGCGCTTGGGTTGTAGGAGCCCCTCCGGAGTCTGTACACACCCCTAGTGAGCGCAGGTACCTACTGAGTGCGAGTGCCGAGTGCCGAGTGATGAGTGATTGGGATGCATGAGTGATAGTGAGGTTTCCCGAGGGGCTGATGTGGAGTGACTGTGAGGTGCTGAGTGACTATTATTGAGTGATGGTGAGGTGCTGAGGGATTGATTAAGAGTGATGATTTTGCCCGAGGGGCGGTTTAAAATGATATTTTGCTGAGCTTTTGATTATGATTCATTTCATCTTTCGTACCGATATTTTTGGGGAGTTTTACTGAGAAACATTGGAAAATATACTTGTTCAAAGGATTTTTACGGAAATTGGTTTTCAAACATATGTACTAAATGTATACTTTATTGAGACTCGGGATTTTACTATTTGTTGATTGGTGTTTTGTTGTTGTGTGTTTCTTATCTTCAGACTTGATTTATTTTCATTACTACTGAGTTGGCGTACTCATCATTACTCCCTGCACCCCTGTGTGCAGGCCTAGGTACTGGTTCTGAGCAGTAGTCATTGCGTTCGTTCGGCATCAGTTTTGGGATTTTGAGGTAGTTGTCTAGCGTCCACAGCTTCTCCATTCCCTTCCTTCATTTAGTATTTAGTATTTTGTCCTAAGACAGTGTATTATGACATTAGCAGTGTTAGTCTTATTCTTAGATGCTCGTGATCAGTTGACTCTAGTTCTGGGAGATGGTTTTAGACTGGTAGATTATATTATACTTTGTTAAAGACTTAGAGAAATTTTATACTTTCTATGGAATATTATTAATGATTATGAGAAATTTTATTAAAGGAAATGTGTAGTTATGTGATAGTGGCTTGCCTAGTTCCACGATAGGCGCCATCACGACTTGTTAGGATTTGGAGTCGTGACACTGCAATGGGGCAAGTAGCCTGAGTGCTTTGATGAAATATGACTCTCCCAAGTCTAGGACAATTTCTACCACTAGCCGAAATAAAGTATCAACCTGCCTTGAGTCGTACAATTTTTTTTTTACGATCATAATTGAGTTTGTGGACTTGCTCTCTGGTTATATGAACCGAAGAAGGAGTATGATGGGCTAACTTATCGAACCTGATGGCATATTCTGACACCGTCATGATGACCTGACGCAACCGTTCAAACCTTATGCGCCACGCATTATGGAGAGTCCGAGAAACAAACTATTTCAATAGAATTTATGAGAACTGAGTCAGGTAGTTGGTATTGCAATGGATGGTCGTCCTCTTCATAAGCTTGCTACAAACACCGGCGGTCCATTTCTTCTTTTACTATGCCGACTCAACACTGCTGAGCTACCCCATTTATTCATATGCCCTTCGTTATTCTTTGGGGTAACTCTTATCCCTATTAATGCACAATGATCCAAAAAGTAGAGCTTTATACAGATAAATCTTGGCACGAACCATATAGTCTAGAAGCTTGTCAACCATTGTACTCCCTCTGGAGCACCCCAAAATCTGCAACCGTGACTTCCACGCTGAGTAGACCTTTTGTAGATTTAAAGTTGGTTGTATAACTCCTTTGGTACTGAGGTATAGGGTTATTAAGGAAGCGGACATACCGCAAGCCCCAGATTTATCTCTTGCAAAATCTCAGGCCTTATATATTCCAGGCCAAAACCGATATAACACATGACCCCGCAATCTATTCCTTGACTGTGGACTTCCCACTTGGCACGAAGTCATAGGTCACAATGTCTGATAATCCCCAATGTTAAACTCCACAGCTCATATAAATCAACCCCGTTGCTTTCAACTTATTCCCATGTTCTGCAATACTTGAGTAGCTATGAATCCTTCTGGAATCTGAACTAGTCCAACATGTACCACTGAGCTAGAACCTCCGTGTCTAGATCCATTTGAGACTTTATAATAGGTGATGTTGTTCGAGCTTTAGAACGAGCTCTGCTTATGCCTTTTCCCCTAATCGTAGCTGTCATTGGCGATTCACCTCTTGTCCGGTTGTAGACGCTTTGCATGTTTTCGAGATTTGTGAGAGAACAAGAATAGACAAGTTCAATCATCAATGGTAGAATAAATTTGCACGATAGGGTAGAATAGAAGTGCAATTGTTCCTAACTTCATAGCCTCTGAGAGATAAGTACATATGTCATCGTGCCGATCCTTCAGACTTTACCAAGTTTGTTCGCGAATTGTGAGACCTAAGCAACCTAGTGCTCTGATACCAATTTATCACGATCCAAATTCCCAACCCTCGGGATCGTGATGGCGCCTAACACCACACTTTCTAGGCAAGCCAATTTTAGAACTTACTTAACCATTTTACTTTAAATTAATTTAAACACGAATAAACAATTCCAAATAAACACGAAAACCTAAACTTTTCAATAATTGATATTAAGAATAATATTAGAAATAATAAGACGAACCACGAACTAATACTAAATGTATAACTACCCAGGGTCTAGTGTCACAATTCACGAACTACCAAAAATACTACAAATAATAGGGCTGAAAGAAATGTATCTCTGTTTTAAATGAAATAAAACTGTATCTAAATAACAAAGGGAAGACTGCAGGAATCTGCGGACGCCAGCAGATCTACCTCGTGTTTCCGTGTGAATATGTCAGCTACTTCTTTCACCTAACTCTGACCGGTACCTGGATCTGCAAAGAAGTGCAGAAAGTAGTATCAGTACAACCGACCTCATGTACTGAGTAAGTGCCGAGCCTAACCTCAACGAAGTAGTGACGAGGCTACGGCGGGGCATTAACAATATAACATGGGAACAATATATAATAAATTAAGAAGGAAATTCTAAAATAAGCAAAACAATAACTGTAGAAATGAATAAAATAACTCAGACACCTTTTCCAAGTCTCAGCTATAACCAATTCTCACATAAGTTTCCAAATTTCCAAGTTCCACTTTGAAACAACCGTAAGTACATAATATGATAAATAGTAAAGTAAAACAATAAGTTTTCAATTCGTTGTATTTAAAAATTAGTAAAACATAAATGTCCTTCATTATTGATCCTTGTTGCGGCGCGCAACCCGCTCCCACCTTTCCACCCTTATTGCTCCTCCCTATATGTATCACCCTTATTTCTCCTGTTGCGGCATGCAACCCGATCCCACATGTCCACCCTTATCACTCCTTGTTGCGGCGTGCAACCCGCTCCCACCAGACAATCACATCTCTTTATTTATAAAAAAATATTTTCACAATTTAAGTCAAAGCCTTTGACAATATGTATGTCTCAACAATTGTAAACAGAACAAGTTTCACTTTAAATAACACTAAGAGCAGAATATGAAATAATGACAATAAAACAATGAGTGTTCCAGCCTTTATTTTATAAAAATTAAAACATGAATATTCTTCCTTATTGCTCCTTGTTGCGGCGTGAAACCCGATCACATATGTCCACCCTTATTGCTCCTCCCTATATATATTACCCTAATTTATAATAAAGTTTCACAAATCAGATTCCAAGCCTTTCACAATACATAAATCTCAATTATCATAAACAAGAAACTGTACTATTCAGAAATTTCACCAATTATCACTACACAGCGAAACCAATCAAAACGTATAACGTAACAATGATAACCAGCTCAATCAGATGTACCACAATGTGACTAAGGAACAAGTAACACTTTCAAAATAATTGAAACAATATTTAACAACAAGTTGATGAACCAAGTAGACATGAAGGCATCAATGATCATAAAATAATTAAATTAGGGATCAATTAAATTGGAAAGGGGGAAAGGATCATGTTCAACAAGTAATGTGGTGGTGCATAGATACTCGTCACCTCACCTATACACCACACACATGCAAATTCACATAGCATTTAATTTGGGGATTCCCATTCCCTCAAGTCAAGGTTAAACCAAGCACTTACCTCAATTCCGCAGGCCACTCACTGTTCAATCACAACTTTTCCTTTAGAATTTGCCTCTAACCCGCTCGAATCTAACCATAATTAGTTCAATATCATTAATTAATGCTAAAGGAACTAACTTTTCTGAAAAATTATGGTTTTCCTACGTTTTCTCAAAAAAGAAGAAGTTAAATACCGACCCCAGGCCAGCTTGGTCCAAACTCAGGGTTCGGACCAAATTGCGTCTACCCATTCACCCCCGAGCTCGAGTATACAATTAGTTTCAAAATCCGACCCCAATTCGAGGTCAAAATTCAATTTTTACAAAATTCTCTAATTCTACCCAAACCCCCAATTTCTACCATGAAAATCCTTGATTTTTTATTGAAAAGTGATGAAAAACATTGGGTAATTGAAAGAAAATAGTTTAGAATTGTTTACCAACACTTTGGGACTGAACTTGTGTGAAGAAAATCGCCTCTAGGTCTTTTTAGTTCAATAAAAAAAAATGGCTGCTACCCGAGTTGGTTCTGTGAAGGGAGGTGTTGGTATTTTAATAGGTTATGGTTTCTGTAATAATTTTTTTTTTTTGGAAGAAGCATGGAGCACCAGTGCACCATAAACTGTTATGACAGCAGATTTTATTTTACAAGTTAAAAATATCCTGAAGCCTACTCGAAACTCACCCGAGCCCTCGAGACTCTAAACCAAACATGTACGCGAGTCTAAAACATTATACGGACTTGCTTGTGCGATCAAATAACAAAAATAACACCTAAATCTATGAATTTAACCTCAAAACTCATGATTTTTCTCAAGAACACTTCCATTTCACTATTTCTCAACCAGACGTCTGAATCACGTCAAATGAATTCCGATTTCCACCAAATTTCATAGATAAGACTTAAATACCATAACAAACTTGTACCGGGCTCCGAAATCAAAATACGGGCCCTACCAACGGTTTCAAATATTAATTCATTTATTTATTTCCTTAAAAATCCAGCATAACAATTTTCTCCAAAAATTGATTTCTAAAGTTAGGAACCTTGGAATTAAATTCAGGGCATACGCCCAAATCTCATATTTTACTGCAGACCTTCCGGGATCGTCGGAACACGGATCCATGTACGTTTACTCGAAATTTTGACCAAAGTCAACTAAAAATAATATTTTAACTCTAAAAATTATTATTTCTTATATTTTGACATAAAAGCTTTCCGGTTTCACGCTCGGACTGGGCACGTAAAATGAGGTATTTAAAATTAATCTTTTTAATTCTAATAAGCCTAGAACGTAGTCTTTGATCATAAAATGACCCCTTGGGTCCCGGATCGCCTAATATTTTTCCGGGACATCAAATACGACCTAATTAGATTTTTTGCAGTTTTACGGCCATAAAACTAGAAATCCGCCCGAGTCCCGTATTTTCGTGTGCTATAGCCCACGCCTTCGCCGTGGGCCTGGGCCCCCGGAACCGTATCGCCTAATATTTTTCCGAGACATCAAATACGACCTAAGGAACCATTGACATAGCCCTGCCATGACCAAGTTATATATTTTGGCAATTTACGGCCATAACACTAGAAAGCCGCCCGAGTCCCATATTTTTGGCGTTATACGGCAAAAAATACGACCTAAGGAACCATTATCACAGTCCCGGCATGACCAAATTATATTTTTTGGCGTTATACGGCCATAAAACTAGAAACCCCCCCCCCCCTCCCGAGTCCCATATTTCGTGTGTTATAGCCCACGCCTTCCGCCGTGGGCTCAGGCCCCCAGACTCGTATCGCCTAATATTTTTTTGGTACATCAAATACGACCTAAGGAACCATTGTCATAGCCCCTCCATGACCAAATTAAATTTTTTTCCTTTTTACATCCATAAAACTAGAAATCCGCCCGAGTCCCGTATTTTCCTGTGCTATAGCTCACGCCTTCGCCGTTGGCCTTGGTCCCCAGGACCCGGATCACCTAATATTTTTCCGGGACATCAAATACGACCTAAGGAACCATTTTTATAGCCCCGCCATGACCAAATTACATTTTTTGCCGTTTGACGGCCATAATACTAGAAATCCGCCCGAGTCCCGTATTTTTGTGTGCTATAGCCCACGCCTTCGTCGTGGGCCTGGGCCCCCGGACCTGTATCGCCTAACATTTTCCGAGACATCAAATACGACCTAAGGAACCACTGACATAGCCCTGCCATGACCAAATTATATATTTTGGCATTTTACGGCCATAACACTAGAATTCCGCCCGAGTCCCATATTTTTGGCGTTATACGGCCAAAAATACGACCTAAAGAACCATTGTCACAGTCCCGCCATGACAAAATTATATTTTTTGACGTTATACGGCCATAAAACTAGAAATCCGCCCGAGTCCCATATTTTCGTGTGTTATAGCCCACGCCTTCCGCCGTGGGCTCGGGCCCCTGGACCCGGATCACCTAATATTTTTCCGGGACATCAAATACGACCTAAGGAACCATTGTCATATCCCCTCCATGACCAAATTAAATTTGTTTCCATTTAACAGCCATAAAACTAGAAATCCTCCCGAGTTCCGTATTTTCGTGTGCTATAGCCTACGCCTTCGCCGTGGGCCTGGGCCCCCGGACCCGTATCGACTAATATTTTTCGGAGACATCAAATACGACCAAAGGAACCATTGGCATAGCCCCGCTATGACCAAATTGTATATTTTGGCATTTTACGGCCATAACACTAGAAATCCGCCCGAGTCCCATATTTTCCTGCGCTATAGCCCACGCCTTCGCCATGGGCCTAGGCCCCCAGACTCGGATCGCCTAATATTTTTCTGGGACATCAAATACGACCTAAGGAACCATTGTCACAGTTCCTCCATGACCAAATTAATTTTTTTGGATTTATACGGCCATAAAACTAGAAATCCGCCCGAGTCCCATATTTTCTTGTGTTATAGCCCACGCCTTTGCCGTGGGCCCTGGCCCCCGAACCCGGATCGCCTAATATTATTCCGGGACATCAAATACGACCTAAGGAACCATTGTCACAGTCCCTCCATGACCAAATTATATATTTTGGCATTATACGGCCATAAAACTAGAAATCCGCCCGAGTCCCATATTTTCGTGTGTTAGAGCCCACGCCTTCGTCTCGGGCCAGGGCCCCCAGACCCGGATCGCCTAATATTTTTCCGGAACATCAAATATGACCAAAGTAACCATTGTCATAGCCCCTCCATGACCAAATTAGTTTTATTTTCCTTTTTACAACCATAAAACTAGAAATCCGCCCGAGTCCTGTATTTTCGTGTGCTATAGCCCACGCCTTCGTCGTTGGCCTGGGCCCCCGGACCCGTATCGCCTAATATTTTTTCGAGACGTCAAATACGACCTAAGGAACCATTGACATAGCCTCGCCATTACCAAATTATATATTTTGGCATTTTACGGCCATAACACTAGAAATCCGCCGGAGTCCCATATTTTCGTGTGTTATAGCCCACGCCTTCCGCCGTAGGCCCGGGCCCCCGGACCTGGATCGCCTAATATTTTTCCGGGACATCAAATATGACCTAAGGAACCATTTTATAGCCCCTCCATGACCTAATTACATTTTTTTCCATTTTACGGCCATAAAACTAGAAATCCGCTCGAGTCCCATATTTTCGTGTGTTAGAGCCCACGCCTTCGCCTCGGGCCTGGGCCCCCGGACCCGGATCGCCTAATATTTTTCCGGAACATCAAAAACGACCTAAGGAACCATTGTCACAGTCCTGCCAATACCAAATTACATTTTTTTCCTTATTACAACCATAAAACTAGAAATCCGCCCGAATCCCGTATTTTCGTGTGCTATAGCCCACGCCTTCGCCGTTGGCCTGGGCCCCCGGATCCGTATCTCCTAATATATTTCCGAGACGTCAAATACGACCTAAGGAACCATTGAAATAGCCTCGCCATGACCAAATTATATATTTTTTCATTTTACGGCCATAACACTAGAAATCCGCCGGAGTCCCATATTTTCGTGTGTTGTAGCCCACGCCTTCCGCCGTAGGCCCGGGCCCCCGGACCTGGATCGCCTAATATTTTTCCGGGACATAAAATACGACCTAAGGAACCATTTTTATAGCCCCGCCATGACCTAATTACATTTTTTGCCATTTACGGCCATAAAACTAGAAATCCACCCGAGTCCCGTATTTTCGTATGCTATAGCCCACACCTTCGTCGTGGGCCTGGGCCCCTGGACCCGTATCACCTAATATTTTTCTGAGACATCAAATACGACCTAAGGAACCATTGACATAGCCCCATCATAACCAAATTATATATTTTGGCATTTTACGGCCATAACACTAGAAATCCTTCTGAGTCCCATATTTTTGGGCATTGTACGGCCAAAAACACGACCTAAGGAACCATTGTCACAGTCCCGCCATGACCAAATTATATTTTTTGGCGTTATACGGCCATAAAACTAGAAATCCTTCTGAGTCCCATATTTTTGTGTGTTATATATCCCACGCCTTTCGCCGTGCGCTCAGGCCCCCGGACCCGGATCGCCTAATATTTTTCCGGGACATCAAATACGACCTAAGGAACCATTGTCATAGCCCCGCCATGACCAGATTAAATTTGTTTCCGTTTAATAACCATAAAACTAGAAATCCTTCTGAGTCCCATATTTTTGTGTGTTATATATCCCACGCCTTTCGCCGTGCGCTCAGGCCCCCGGACCCGGATCGCCTAATATTTTTCCGGGACATCAAATACGACCTAAGGAACCATTGTCATAGCCCCGCCATGACCAGATTAAATTTGTTTCCGTTTAATAACCATAAAACTAGAAATCCGCCCGAGTCCCGTATTTTCGTGTGCCATATCCCACGCCGTCGACGTGGGCCTGGGTCCCCGGACCCGTATCGCCTAATATTTTTCGGAGACATCAAATACGACCTAAGGAACCATTGACATAGCCCCGTCATGACCAAATTATATATTTTGGCATTTTACGGCCATAACACTAGAAATCTGCCCGAGTCCCATATTTTCCTGCGCTATAGCCCACGCCTTCGCCATGGGCCCAGGCTCCCGGACTCGGATCGCCTAATATTTTTTCGGAACATCAAATACGAACTAAGGAACCATTGTCACAGTCCCGCCCTGACCAAATTATATTTTTTGGCTTTATACGGCCATAAAACTAGAAATCCGCCCGAGTCCCATATTTTCTTGTGTTATAGCCCACGCCTTTCGCCGTGGGCCCGGGCCCCTGGACCTGGATCACCTAATATTTTTCCAGGACATCAAATACGACCTAAGGAACCATTGCCATAGTCCCTCCATGACCAAATTATATATTTTGGCGTTATACGGCCATAAAACTAGAAATCCGCCCGAGTCCCATATTTTCGTGTGTTATAGCCTACGCCTTCTCCTCGGGCTTGGGCCCCCGGACACGGATCGCCTAATATTTTTCCGGGACATCAAATACGACGTAAGGAACCATTGTCATAGCCCCTCCATGACCAAATTACATTTTTTAATTTTTTACAGCCATAAAACTAGAAATTTGCCCGAGTCCCGTATTTTCGTGTGCTATAGCCCACGCCTTCGTCGGGGGCCTGGGCCCCCGGACCCGTATCGCCTAATATTTTTCCGAGACATCAAATACGACTTAAGGAACCATTGACATAGCCCCGTCATGACCAAATTATATATTTTGTCATTTTACGGCCATA
>ML295608.1:174406-190317 GCA_005239495.1 Nicotiana undulata | reverse complement strand
CAACTGTGTTGTGCTATTAGACCTATATGGGGTAAGGTGATGTGGAATCACCTCCGAATATGTTCATGGTAGGTTACACAACAATTTTTGTGGTATTTGGAACAACTCTAGGCACGTTCGAGGACGAACGTATGTTTAAGTGGGGGAGAATGTAACGACCCGGTCGGTCGTTCCGTAGAATTTGCATTATTATTGCTGTTATTTCCTTGTCATAGGTTGGTTATGCTGTTTATGATGTGTTAGAGTCAGTTGGCTCGGGTTCAGAATGACTGTAGTGAGAATTGAGACACGTAGTCTCTAAAAATAGCTTTATAGTTGGAAAAGTCAACTGAGAGTTGACTTATTGGTAAACGACCTCGAAATGCGGATTTTATGGTACGGAATGCTTCGTTAGGTGATTTGGGACTTAGGAGTGTGTTCGGAATATTTTTGTGATGTCCGATGTAGAATTAAGGTTGAATTGGCGAAAGTTAGTTTTTGGCGATTTCCGGCCGGCAGTGGAAAATAGGCTATCAGGGTTGGAATGGAATTCTGGAAGTTGGAACAGGTTCGGAATATCATTTTGGATATGTCTGCAAAATTTCAGGTCAATCGGATGTGTTTTGGATAGGTTCGGCATCATTGGTGGAATTTAGAAATTTCAAAGTTCATAAGCTTGAATCCGAGGTGAATTTAGTGTTTTTGCTTTTTTTTTTTGGTGATTCGAAGGCTCGACTAAGTTTGTGTGATGTTATGGGATGTGTTGGTATGTTTTGGTTGAGGTCCCGAGGGTCTCGGGTGAGTTTCAGGTGGTTTCAGACCATTACTAGGCCATTTCTAGTTGCTGGTTTTTGGCTTTAGGGGTGCACAGTGCGATAACATTGATCTGGATGCGTTAGCATAGAGAAAATTTGGAAAAATCTAGTTGTGCTATGCGATCGCATAAGGCTTCCCGCGATCGCATAGAGTAACATTTCTGTTGCACTGTTCCGACTTTGAAAGCTTATAACTCACAATCTATAAGGAATTTGAAGATGATCCAAAAATAAAAGTTGTAGCTCTTGATGTCTAGTTTTCATAAAGTTAAGCCAATTTTAATTTGGAGTTTTGTACCAAATGTAATGACCATTATAGTAGAGGCTATCCGGAAGAGTTGGATACGGCTGTTGGAAAATTTGTTCTATGTGATCGCATAGAGGAGGCTGATCGCATAGAGGAGGCCGCGATCGCATAGGGTTAAATAAGGGCTGGTAAATTTTGTTCATCACGAACGCACTCCTGGAGCCGCGATCGCACAGTTTCCGGACCTGGGAAGTATAAATTAAAACCCTTCCGCGACCAACACCCACGTTTCCACCATTTTTGAACGGGAAGAAGCTTTTGAGGCGATTTTTAAGAGAGGAAATCATTGTTCTTCATTTAGGTAAGGATTTTGGACCCTAAAACTTGATTATAGGTGATTAAGGATCAAAATATCAATGTTTAATTTATGAAAATCAGTAGAAAAAGATGGAATTAGGGATTGAGATTATGAGACCTTTAGGGGATGATTTGAGGGGTCAAACGAACTCCGATTTTAGAGTTCTTTATATGTACGGACTCGTGAGATGATGAAGAACAGTTTGGTATAAAATTTTCCGAGTTCTAAGACGCGGGCCCGGGGGTCGGGTTTTGGCTAATTTCGGGTTTTGTGCTAAAATTGGTATTTTTCAATTGGAATTCATTCCCTTAGCATAATTTAATGAGAAGGATATGATCTTTATATATTTGGAGCAATCGGAAGTTGATTCGAGAGGCAAGCAGGTTGCAGAGTAGCTTTTCGGGCTAGTTTTAGGTAAGTAATGTCTTTAATCCTGTCCCGAGGGTATAAAACCCCGTACTTTACATCCTTTCACGGATTTGGAGTGAGGCACACTAAGGATGCGAGTGTGGGGCGTGCACGAATTGGAAATTTGGAAAAAATGTTCCTTTTTAGGCAACTATTGAGTTGCGAAATTGCTTTTAAAGCTTATTCTCTATAGTACTACTATGATTTGATATAATTGGGTTGTAAGCCATGTTTGGGGCCTAGTGCCGATCTGTTTTAACCCCTTGGGGGCTGTTTTACTGATATTCTCACTATTTTGAAACTATGATTTTACACTCAGTCTTTCTTGTGAAATTGTTGACATTCTTATTTGATGATATTACTATTTCTTGAAATGAAATACTATTTTGGGTCGAGAACCCCGTTTTATTCATGGACCGAGTTGCATGCTGAGAATGTTTGACTGAGTGAGGCCGAGGGACAATGCTGTAAGGATGTTATGATACGAGAGAAGCCGAGTGCCTGGGAGTTATTTATTCCATGATGTGACTTGTTTATAGCGCTTGGGCTGTAGGAGCCCCTCCAGAGTCTGTACACACCCCCAGTGAGCGCAGGTAACTAATGAGTGCGAGCGCCGAGTGATTGGGAGGCATGAGTGACATTGAGGTTGCCCATGGGGCTGATACTGAGAGATGGTGAGGTGCTGAGGGAAATTGTTACGAGTGATGATTATGGCCCGAGGGGCAGTTTTATGATGATATTTTACTGAGTTTTGACTATGATTCACTTCATTTTTTTAACTGATTTTACTGAGAGTTTTACTGAGGAATACTTGAAAAATATACTTGTTTCAAAGGATTTCATGGAAATTGGTTTTCGAACTAATGTATACTGTATTGAGACATGATGTTTTACTGTTTTGTGGATTGGTGTATCTGTACTGTGTGTTTCTTATTCTCAGACTGTGATTTATTTTCATTACTACTGAGTTGGCGTACTCATCATTACTCCCTGCACCTCTGTGTGCAGATCCAGGTCTTGGTTCAGAGCAGTAGTCGTCCGAGTTCGTGGTAACCGGTTTTGGGATTTCGAGGTAGCTGTCCAACGTCCACAACTTCTCCATTTACCTTCCTTATTTAGTTTTAGTATTTGATTCATAGTCATTTATTATGACATTAGCAGAGTTAGTTTATTTCTTAGATGCTCGTGATCGGTTGACTCTAGTCCTAGGGGATTTGTTTAGACTGTTAGTTTTCATTATGCTTGCTTAAAGACTTAGTAAATTTTATACTTTCTTGAATATTATTAATGATTTTGAGACATTCGGTTAAACAAATGAGTAGTTATGTGATGGTTGGCTAGCCTAGTTCCACGATAGGCGCCATCACGACCTGTTAGGATTTGGGATCGTGACAGAACTGGTCTGATCTTCAGCTTTTGATTGAGCAATGGTGTCTTCTTCTATATGTAACTTGGTACTATACCTGTTATAGACATCGTTCCATGTCGTAGCTGGGAATTCTCTCAGGATTTCTTTGAGTCTTCTCGTGGCTTCTGAGCTTTTATCATTTAAATTGCTTGTAAATGCCATGGCTGCCCAATTGTCATGTACCCTTGGTAACATCATCCTTTCTCGTTGAAATCTGTCTACAAATTCACGAAGTAGCTCTGTGTCTCCTTGTTTTATTTTAAATATGTCCTCCATTCGTTTTTCGACTTTTTGCGCACCGGAATGCGCTTTTATAAAAGAATCTGCAAGCTCGGCAAAAGAATTAATAGAATTTTCAGGGAGAAGAGAATACTAGGTTAACGCTCCTTTGGTGAGTGTTTCTCCAAACTTCTTAACCAAAACTGACTCAATTTCTTGCTTTGTCAAGTCATTGCCCTTCACTTCGATGGTAAAATCAGTCACATGGTCGCGTGGGTCAGTTGTCCCATCATATTTAGGAACATCAGACATTTTGAATTTCTTGGAAATAGGCAGGGGCGCTGCACTTGGCTTCCAAGGTTGAGAATATCTATCAACGTCAATGCCTTTGATAACAGGTGGTACTCCAGGAATTTGTTCGATTCGATCATTTTGTTCCTTTACCTGATTCTGCAAGGTTAGTAATAAAGATTGTAACTCTGGTTTATTGGACATACCTGGTCTTGTTTCAAGGGAATCATTTAGAGCGCCTCCGCTTCCTGAGTTTGCTAACCCAGATTGTGGGTTTTCCATAGTTTCGATGTTGTTAGGAGGTGGCGCAGGTGATGCAGCTGGTAATCCTCTCATAAAAGCTTGTAAATCTTGAGTCACGTATTCACCAACCATTTGCTTCACCTGATCTTGTTCTCCTGTTTGTTCATTTGCGTTGTTATTATTGTTTTGATCCGTGGATCTGTCTGGGGAATTCTCCCTTGAGCCCCGTGGGGTTCCTGAAGGTGATGGAACTAGAGTTCCAATTCTCTGTTGATTATTGTCATTGGCGTTCGACATAATTCAAAGAATGTAATTTGAAAGTAAACAAAGATTATCAGATTTCCCGGTAACGGAACCAATTTGTTTAACCAAAGAATTGGATTCTTTGCTCAAAGCTATTTTAAGAAGAATACGGGTTTCTGATAACCAAAGAATAAACTAGTAATTGTAAATAAACTTGTAAATGGAAAGCAATAAGGTGCATAAAAAGTAAGTGTACTGCAGTAGTAGTTCGAATGTCTCTTAAAATTTATATTTTACTCCCTTATATAGGGAATTGCTTAATATAACGTCTACCCTTTTCAGTGATTGAGCATTAATGACTAATGGCATTTATGTAACGTTACAATGATTAACCGTAATTATTGCGTGAAGGTCGTGTAACGTCTGGCTCATTAATTGAAGATCTCCGAATTTTCCCTTTATTCTGCCCGGATTCACTCTGACCGTGTCTCTTCATCTTCTCAATCAGGTTGAGATTCCCGTAGATAATTACCCCATGGATGTGCTATTCCTTGCCTCTTTGCCCCGTACCTTCATAGAGTCCTGTCGAGTTGTCGCGTTTTCATTACTCCACATAGATTGCTGAGTCACCACATTCGTTACACGTGTGAAGCTCTTTTTTACCAATAAAGATAGTCCCCCCACTTACCATTTATTTTTCGATTAATATTTGGTAAGTGGATATTCATTTATGGCGGGAATATTTTGCCACCGCTTCACTTGTAACATTGCATCCATCTCTGAATGTTGGCGTCGCTTGTCACTTCCATTTAATTCTTGTGCCACGTGGCATTCTCGGATTGGTTCTGCAATTATTCAGCGCCTTTTAGGGCTTTTTGCGGCTGCATCAATCACGAAGTGACAACTTCAATTATGACTTTCACATCACTATTTTTTCCATTTTTTGACGGTTGTCTTCGATTATAAATACCCCTCTTTCTTGCTTTACTTTCACGAAAAACTTCTAACCCTTCATTGTTCATTTGCAAACTTTTTGCCTCTGTAAATATGTCTTCTTCAAGTCAATCCAAGAAAGTCATAAACGTAGATGATCAACTCCTTATTCTGCTCCAACTCGGAGTAGAAGAGGTGGTAGACTTAGGAGTTTAGGTTCTACTCCTTCTAGGGGTCTTCCTCTTCTCAAGTTACTCCCCCTCCTTCTTCTAGGTCTTTATCTTATCCGAGGGCTAGGGCTTAAACAAAAACCAAGACTGGGCCAAGGCCCGCATGAATATTGAGCAGCCGCGAAAGCTTTAACATGGTCGCGAAAGGAAGATTCAGAGAGATGGATTTTTGTGCTAAAACATGAATGCGGAACGCGTCAAAAAAGTGCGATCACGATTGGAATTACGCGGATCGCGATTGCTGAGGTTCAGAGAGTTTGCAATTCCAGCAAAAATGAGAAGTGCGGTCCGCGTCAGAATTACGTGGCCGCGGTGGAAATTATGCGGTCCACGAAACCATGCCCAACCCAGATCCAGAAGTGAAGAACACGGACCGCGATTAGAATTATGCGGCCACGAAAGCAAGAGTGCGGCCACTGTCAGAATTACGCGGTCGCGTAACCTCCGGAGGGGTATTTTTTTCGGAAATTTCAGCTGAGTATAAATGACAATATTTTGTCATTTTTAGGTTAAGTTATGTTTTTGCTGAGCACGTGAGACAAATGGAACTTCCCTTTTGGGCAATTTTGTACAAGATTTAGCTTATAACATTAGATTTTCATCTAATCTAGTATTATGCATTTTATCTTCTTTTTCATCTTTGAATTCTGCTATTTCTATAAGTAGCTAGGCCCATAGCTAGGGTTGTGACCCAACCCTAGTGTGAGTATTTTATGGGTATTGAATTTTAGGGCTTGAATATTTATGGGTTAGTGATATTTAGCCTAGTTCTTGCTAGAATTGTGGAATTAGTGGTTGCAAACACTGATTCATGCCTTTATGACTTAGTATCTTCTTGAGAAAGAGGGACTAAGTCTAGGAAAACTAGGCTAACAAGGAACTGGGGTGAAATCAAGAAATTGATAGCCCCAATTAAAGGGTTAAACCTATAGATAGTAATACCCGACTTGAGATAATATCATTTGGATTGCATGAATACCCATTTGGACTTGAGAAAGCCAAATTGGGTAAAATCACTCAAGCTACCGAGAGGTATAGAGTGGGTACTTGGGTGTGATAGCTATATTACGACCCCAAATTAATCGAGCTTGCCCTAGATTCTGGCTACCCGTTAGATATCCACCTAGCCGGAAGTCACTACCCTAGTCCTTTTAAACACTTGAAAACCAACATAAAAATATTGTGCTTCGCTTTAATTTTTGTATACAATAGAATAGAATTAGAAGTAGAATCAACGCCAACAGGTGTGGAAGTGCAATTAGGAACAAAACACGCATCTAGATTTAGATAAATACCTAATTCCAAATCAATTAACTCCCTGTGGAAATCGATCCCGGCCTTGTTGGGTAAAACTGCATCGACCATCCTCGCTACTCAATAGTAGTGCAAGCTTGGAACCGATCAATTTTTGGCGCCTTTGTCGGGGAGTTAGACGGTCATAGCTATATATCTAGAACTGATCTATTTGTGTGTTTTGTTTTTCTTTCCTTCCGTTTATCTAACTTTTGTGTGTCAATTGCTTTTAGGTACCAAATGGCTCTTGACGAGGCACTCAAACATATTCCTCAGGGGGAGGAGGTAGATGAAAATGAAGTGGATGAGATTAATCTAGAACCTCAAGTATAAGGTCGCCCCCTCATGACAACGTGCCAAACCCTCCCCCACCTCCTCCAAGGGCAGCACACCGGGTGTTGCCCAATGAAGGCTACGCAAGTGCAATTGTCCCGCCCCAGATTCGGGCGGGCAATTTTCAAATAACCAATGTCATGATTACTCTATTAGAACAGAGGGGTTTATTCACCGGAGCTCCACATCAGATGCATATAAGCATCTCAAAGGTTTTGTAGACACATGCTAGGGAAGCAAGCAGACGAATGTATCTGAGGACTCTTTGAGATTGAGTCTTTTCCCATTTTCACTTAGGGGGAAGGCTTTGGATTGGATTGAGAGGCTACCCAACCATTCCATCACCACTTGGGACGAGTTGGCCGAGAAGTTCATAGCAAAGTTTTTCTCTCTGGGACATATGGCAACATTGAGAGATAAGATCTTAGCTTTTAAACAAGAGACAAATGAACCATTACATGAGATTTGGGAACAGTACCGGACAATGGTCAAAGAATGCCCCAACAACGATATGACTGAAGCAATGATCCAACAAACATTTTATAGGGGTATCAACACAACTAACCAGTGTGTAGTGAATGAGCTCGTAGGGGGTAACTTCATGAACACGCCATATTCAGAAGCATGTGAAATACTATATAAGATGCGGACACCTCTTCAGCTTGGCAAAGTCGGGCCAATGTTCCTCAGGATGACCCTAATGTTATCCACCTTCACAAGGAACTTCATGATCACGGACAAGCCATAGCATCAATTAGCAAAGGTTCAGCTTCAGCAAGTTCAGGGGCCAAAGCAAGTAAATGCCATCGAATGAGTGAATGTAATGGTCAATAAGAGAAGACAACGAGGTCAACAAGTGCAAAACAATCAAGATCAATTTGAGCAAAGTGGTAGTGGTTACAATCAAGACGATTCTTATGATGATCAAAGTGAAGAGGTTTTGTATACCAATGATTACCAAGGTCAACGGAGCAATGCTCCAAATCAACAACAATGGAGATCACAGGGAAACAATCAAAATTGGGAACCAAGGCCAAGGGAATTGGAATAGTGGAAATAACAACAATCTGAACAATTGGGGGAACAACAATCAAAACTGGGGGAATCAAGGAAATAACCAAGGCAATTTGGGTGGCATCAACAATAGCAATTGGGGAGGCAATGGAAATCAAGGGGGTTGGAAAAAACAAATCAAGGCAACAGGGGGTCAGGCTTTCAAAGACCCCCGATGTACAAACAACCCAAAAACCCGCCTCCATATCCGTCACAAGGGCAAAGTTCTTCAAATAATGAGATGAGACGGATAGAAAGTATGTTCAAGCAAATGATGGAAAGAAATGCCAACTCTGATGCCCAAATAGCCTCCCACAATATTTCTATCCGCAACTTGGAAGTCCAAATGGGTCAAATTTCTCAAGCGTTGAATACTCGCCCTAAGGGGGCACTACCAAGTGATACAGTAGTAAAGGGTGGGAACAATACGGGCCATGCTATGGCGGTGACTACAATAAGTGGTAGAGGTGGTGTTGCTAATACCTCTAATCCAAGGAAGATTGTGAGTGATGATGTGTTGTTGCAAGATGATGACGAGCCAAGCAATGATGTGCAAGTAAATGATGAGGTGAGGATAGACATTGATGACAACATGGAGGAGACTCAAAATGACATGAACCCGTCTAGGGAACATGTGATAGACATACTAGAACGGTAGTGCCCACAGCCAAGGATCCTTTGATAAGGCCTCCTCCACCATATCCTCAAAGGCTCACAAAGCAAAACAATGAGAACCAATTCAAGAAATTCATTGATATGATGAAACGTTTGTCCATCAATGTGCCTTTGGTTGAAGCTCTAGAACAAATGTCGGGATATGCCAAGTTCATGAAGTACTTGGTAACAAAGAAGAGGTCAATGAACTATGAGACGATCAAAATGACACATCAAGTGAGTTTCATTGTGCATTCCATGGCTCTAAAGCTAGAAGATCTAGGTGCCTTTACAATTCCATGCACTGTTGGTAGTGCCGATTTCGCCAAAGCCTTGTGTGATTTGGGAGCGAGCAATAATTTGATGCCATATTCTTTGTTCAAGACATTGGGGATCGGAAAACCAAGACCTACTTCCATGAGGTTGCAAATGGCGGACCGGACAATGAAGAGGCCATTGGGATAATTGATGATGTGCAAATTGGAGTTGACAAGTTCATTCTTCCTGCATATTTTGTGATACTCGGCTGTGAGGTTGACTATGAGGTTCCAATCATATTGGGGAGACCTTTCCTAGCTACAGGGAAGGCCTTAGTTGATGTGAAAGCTGGGGAGCTCACCTTTCGGGTGGGCGATGAAAAAGTTGTGTTCCACGTGTGCAAATCAATGAGGCAGCCTAATAGCAACGAAGTATGTTCGTTTGTGGATCTTGTGATTGAGGTGATAATTGATGACACAAGTGCTATGATCAATGTGGAAGACCCTTTGGAAGCTGTGTTGAATCATGATGAGTATGAGAAGGAAGGCTTGGTAGAATGTGCAAAGGCTTTGCAAGGAATGGGTTTCTACACATATGGACCCCAAAAACTTTCCTTTGACCTTGAGAACCGGAAGACTCCACAAACAAAGCCCTAAATCGAGGAGCCACAAACATTGGAGTTGAAGCCCTTGACTTCACACCTCAGGTATGAGTTCTTAGGCCCTTGTTCCACATTACTTGTTATTCTTTCTTCGTGCTTAACTAACGTGCAGGTAGACTCCACCCTTGCGGAGCTTCAAAGGAGAAAGAAGGCAATAGGTTGGACATTGGCGGATATTCGGGGTATAAGCTCCGCCTTTTGCATGCACAAAATCATATTGGAGGAAGATTACAAACCCTCCGTAGAAAAACAAAGGAGGTTGAAAGAGGCCATACAAGAGGTAGTCAAGAAAGAGATCATCAAGTGGCTAGATACAAGAATGTGTACCCCATTTCGGATAGTTCATGGACTTCGTCGGTACAATGTGTCCCAAAGAAGGGGGAATGGTTGTGATCATGAATGATAGAAATGAATTGATCCCTACAAGAACTTTCATTGGTTGGAGGGTATTCATGGATTATAGAAATCTGAACAAAGTGACCCGAAAAGACCATTTTCCATTGCCCTTTCTTGATCAAATGTTGGATAGACTTGCCAGACGTGCTTATTATTGCTTTTTTGATGGGTATTTTGGATATAACCAGATTCTCATTACACCTGAAGACCAAGAGAAAACCATATTCACTTGTTCGTATGGCACATTTGCATTATCACGGATGTCGGGTTTGTGTAATGCACCGGCTACTTTTCAGCGGTGTATGGTGGCAATATTTACGGATATGGTGGAGGACTTCCTCGAGGTGCTCATGGATGATTTCAGTGTTGTGGGGGATTACTTTGAAGAATGCTTGGATAATCTTGACAAAGTGTTGGCCCGATGTGAAGAGACCAACTTAGTGCTTAATTGGGAGAAGCACCACTTTATGATCAATGAGGGAATTGTCCTCGGCCATAAGATCTCCAAGAATGGTATTGAAGTGGACAAATAAAAAATTGAAGTGATATCAGAACTCCCTCCTCCTACTTTTGTCAAGGGGGTGAGGAGCTTTCTTGGTCACGCGGGGTTTTACTGATGCTAGCGACGTTGCGGAAGGAGCGATCTTGGGGCAAAGAATCAACAAGATACTTCATCCAGTTTATTATGCAAGCAAAACAATGAATGACGCCCAAGTCAACTATACGGTGATCGAGAAAGACTTATTAGCCATTGTCTTTGCATGGAAAAGGTCACCCGTACCTCATGGGTACCAAAGTGATTGTGTACACCGATCACGCGGAACTTCGTTATTTGATGAGTAAAAAGGACTAAGGCTAGGTTAATGAGATGGGTTCTTCTTCTACAAAAATTTGACCTTGAAATCATAGACCGAAAAGGGAGTGAGAATCAAGTGGCGGACCACTTTTCCCGCTTGGAAGAGGAGGAGAGGACCCATGATGGCCTCGGAATTAATGATTTATTTTCGAATGAACAACTCCTCTCCGTGTCTTTGAATGGGATGCCTTGGTTCGCCAATGTGGCTAACTTTCTTATGACCGGCATTGTCCCGAGTGAGCTCTTTTCTAACCAAAGGAAGAAGCTCAAACAGGACTGCTTGGATTACTATTGGGACGAGCCATATCTTTTCAAGATTTGCAATGATGGTGTTATCCGGAAATATGTTCCGGAAGAAGAGCAATTGAGTATTCTTGAAGCTTGCCCTTCCTCGCCCTATGGTGGTCATCATGGTGGGGCGAGAACTGCTAAAAAGGTCCTAAGTTGTGGATTATATTGGCCTACCTTTTACAAAGACGCTAGTGAGCTTGTTAGGCGTTGTGATGAGTGACAAAGAGCTGGTGGAATTTCCAAGAAGAATGAAATGCCCCTCACCACCATTGAGATTGATATTTTTGATGTGTGGGGCATCGACTTTATGGGGCCATTTGTGAGTTCATGTGGGAACACTTATATTCTGGTTGCTATGGATTATGTTTCCAAATGGGTTGAAGCTGTGGCTTTACCCAACAATGAGTCACAAGGCGTGGTGGATTTCTTAATGGAAAATATCTTCACAATGTTCGGTACCCCAAGGGCTATCATTAGTGATGGGGGTTTTCATTTTTGCAACAAAGCCTTCGACACTTTACTCCCCAAGTATGGTGTCAATCATAAGGTGTCAACCCCTTATCACCCCCAGGAAAGTGTTCAGGTTGAGGTCTCCAACAGGGAGATCAAGAGCATTCTATTGAAGACTGTCAATGCAGATTAGACTGATTGGTCAAGGAAACTTGACGATGCTTTATGGGCCTATAGAATAGCTTACAAGACTCCAATTGGTATGTCTCTGTACCGGTTGGTATTTGGGAAAGCATGTCATCTTTCGGTTGAATTAGAGCATAAGTCCATGTGGGCGCTGAAGAAATTGAACCTTGAATGGGATGTAGCTACCAATCTCCGGGTAGAGCAACTAAATGAACTTAATGAGTTTCGGTTTCATCTTACTCCAGCTCGCCCTTGTATAAGGACAAAATGAAGTATCTCCACGATAAGTATATCCAGAACAAAGAATTCAAGGAAGGTGACCTGGTTCTTCTATTCAACTCTCGTTACGGATGTTTCCGGGAAAGCTCAAGTCAAAGTGGAGTGGCCCGTTTGAAGTGGTGCATGTAACTCTGTTTGGTGCTCTAGATTTGAAAAATAAGAATGGCGAGATCTTTAGAGTCAATGGGCATCGAGTGAAGCACCACCTTGGCAAGATTGATGATAGCCACGTGGTGGCATTGATCCATTTCAAATGATGATGGTAACATGCGTCGTGCCACGACGTTAAATCAGGCGCTTCTTGGGAGGCAACCCATGTGTTTTTCTTTCTATTGATTTTCTTCTTAGATTAGGCATTGTTTTGGACTAACTGGTTGTGAAGTGTATATAGGAATTGGTTGTGCAGTGCAGGAAATTGACAAGGAAGAAATCTGGCTAAGTGACAAAAATTCGTGGACCGCACCCAAAATTTCGCGGACCGCATGAGCACTTCACGGCGGCACAATTATGTGCGCGGTCGCGTAGTTTAAATGAGAAAAATACCAACTCTCTGAAGTTGGCCTGTCAAAAATCCTTCATAGTTCACGGCCACGTTCAAAGTTTCGCGGATCGCGGAAACTCTACGGTCGCGGCCAATATTTCGCGGACCGCATCCATGTGTTTGAAGCATATCTACAAAAGGTAAAAGAGTCGGACCGCGAAAAAATTTCGCGGCCGCAGTTAGGTAAGGCGGTGGGTCCACTGGAGCTGAGTATAAATAGGAAGTCTTGAAACTTTTCACACTTTACGAACCCTAACCTCTCAAACTCACCTAAAGAACTATGCATCCTTACTTGGTTTCAAACTCATCCATTTCTCATCAATTGTAGATTTCCTACCACATTTTACAATTGGTATGTTCATTTCAATAATTTAATTTTATCTTTTTCACTTAGGTAAGGCGGTGGGTCCACTGGAGCTGAGTATAAATAGGAAGTCTTGAAACTTTTCACACTTTACGAACCCTAACCTCTCAAACTCACCTAAAGAACTATGCATCCCTACTTGGTTTCAAACTCATCCATTTCTCATCAATTGTAGATTTCCTACCACATTTTACAATTGGTATGTTCATTTCAATAATTTGATTTTATCTTTTTCTTTTCTTTTCTCTTTGTTTTAGTTTCTCTTTTTAATTAGGGTTAAATACATGTCAAAATGTCAAATTAATGCTTAATATTTTATTAACAACATATGGGTACTGTTTGTATACGTAATGGGGGTTGTAGTTAGTAACTTTGCATGATTGTTTGCTACAATTTTTGAGTAATTAATGAAAACCCTGTTGTCAGTGTTCTTCAGTGCCGATTTCATTTGAATTTCGTGGCCGCGGTCATTTTTCCTTGGCCCACGATAAGGTATGTGGCCGCGTCCAAAACTACGCGATCTGCGATACCCCAACTTCAAGGCACTATAGTTGTTTAGATTTCGCGGCCGCGGTCACTTTTTTGCGGTCCGCGATTGGTCCTTCACGGCCGCGGCCAATTTTTTTTGGTCCGCGTTTGATCAAGTTCAGAGAGTCAGAAGTTTGAGCCTGAACTCTTTTCGACTGCGTTCATTTTTACGCGGTCCACGATGGGCATTTCGCGGCCGCGTTCACTTTTATGTTGTCCACTTGCTCTGTTCCGAGAAGCATTATTTTCATTTCATTTGTACTGTTTTAACACATGATTGAATCCCTATTCTAACTATCTTTCACTACTTGTGTGTTGCAAAAAATGGTGCGTTCTCATGGGAGAGGAGACATATCCAAGGGGAGGGCAGAATCCTCCCGAGGCCGGGGAAAGGGAAATCAAACCTTACCCTTAGTATCCCAAAGGATAATAAGCAAAAAGGCTACCCTCACTAGACCTCCTGCCAACTCCCCGGACACAAGTGAATATCTCCCATCCGGGGATACTTCTGAGGGGGAATCTGCACAACAACAACAATCGGAGGCTCAATCAAAACCTTTCTGATTGGTCAATGAACCTACCTCCTCTTATGGGTCGTCTGATGGCTTAGAGGGAGGTAGTGAGGCTTCAGCCCCATCTTCCCCACCTGCTACAACACCGGCCTCAATAGTTTCCCCTATTAATGTTGATGATGATGCTGAGGTCCCGGATGATGGGAGAGGGGGTGATACTACTGTGGGAGGATTGGCAAGGTTAAGAAAGCCCAAGGTGTGGGCTGACAGATTTGTGAGAGAGAAGGCCTACTTGAAATTTCGGGAATGGTGGCCCCAAAGGTCGCTCACACTTGAGTGACAGTTCATAATAAGAGACCTCATTCCCCTCAATCCAAATGTCCCAAAACAATTTGAGAAGAGAAAAGGGTGGAAGTACTTCGCCGGCAAAGTGGTGGATGCAAATGAGTACCTTGTCAAGGAGTTCTACGCTAATGTTGCCCACATAAAAAAGGGCACCACTGTGACAAAGGTCAGGAATTTGAAGATCAAGTTTGATGGCCACACTTTGAACTCATATGCCGGGTTTGAGGATGTGGAAGCAGTGCAATATGTGGAGAAACTGGCCTTAGATGAAGCAACCCGTCCTTGGCTAGCGGAGATATTAGCCATTCCAGGGAACACATTGGCATGGCTCACGGCTGGAGTTCCAATTGCCAGAAACACCCTTAGCTTTGAAGCCAAAGGGTGGTCCACATTTGTGTGCAGCCAGCTTGACCTGTGCCAGCATGATAATGTCCTCTCACTCTCCTGGGCGATCTTCATAGCTTCCATCATAGAGGGGTATCCAATTAATGTGGGGAACCTGATGTCCTACCACATCTACAAGGGGGTTGGAAAAGAAGAAAGATCTTATCCCTACCCCAACTTCATCACTGAGTATCTCCAGGACCAAAGGGTAGAGGCGAGGCATTTTGATACGAAGGTGAGGCCTAAAAAGACTTTCTCTAGGTATAGCCTCCAAAGTGCGGACAACCCTAAAGCCAAGGGTAAAGTCACTACCTCCACTGGCCAGTCTGAAGATCCAAGGGTAGTGGCCACCAGGTCAGACCCTTCCACAACAGAGGGTTCTTCAGTTGCCATGCCTCCTCCTTCATCCAGGCCATCCATCACCGTGCCATTATTTGTGCCCTCATCTTCAGCTTACCCTCAAACTGCACTGCGGGTTTCTCAAACATTATCCAGCCTTAACAACTGGATGCAGGCAACTACATCAAAGCTGATTGTCCTATCCAGTGAAGTGGCAGCACAGTTCGCAGCCCCAACACAACTTCAGGTACCTCCATCAGCGGAGGATTCATTGAAGGAGCTTCTGGGAAATCAGAAGAAGCTCCTGGACAACCAGAAGAAGATCATGGAGACTTTGGATGCACATGGTAAGGTGATCAAGGATCCGGGCAAGCAGGTAAATAAGATGAGAAAGACTCAGGCCTCGAAGGTGTCAGTTGAGAAGCTGAAGATGGAGGTAGAGAAGTTCACCTCTGCTGGAGATATCCCACTGGACTTACTCATGGAGATCCAAGCTCCAGCAGCACAGGCAGTAGAGCATGAGGCATCAGATGCAGCAACTGGCCAGTCTGAGAAGCCAGCTGCAACTACACATATTGCTGAGGAGATGATCCAGATTCTCAGCAAACCCGTGGTCCCCCAGTCAGAGGATGTGGAGATCCAGTTAGAGGACACGGAGGGAGCTGATGATCCCATGCACTCTGAGGACCCCACTCATGTTCCTGACCTGATGCAGATAGAGACCACATAGGGAGTTCTCTTTACTCTCTAACATTTACCTGATCTTATTTTGTTATTAGCATTGAGGATAATGCTAATTTTTTATTTTGGGGGG
>ML295608.1:138238-174122 GCA_005239495.1 Nicotiana undulata | reverse complement strand
GGGGGGGGGGGGGGGGGGGGGGGAGGGGTCTATTTTGATTTGTGATGATATTTGGTATGTAATAACTATGATACTATTTTTCTTTATCTTTATTTATCGTTATTTTCACTTTTGGAATGTATATAAATTTACTATTCGATGTATAGATTCATTTTCGTTATGTATATATTCGTTTTAATCCATTATTGTACATATTCATTTTACTTTCCGTAGTTTACTTCATAACTTCTTTCGCACTTTTCCTTATTAGCTTAGCTTCTTATTTCCTTTAGTAGCTTCTTTTTAAGTCTTTAGCTTTTGTTTTTTTTTTACATTTTGTGTGAACAATAAGCCTTTGGTTTTCTTAATGCCACGGTTCTTTCCAAAGGTGGATGTTGTGTGAACCGGATGGCTCTTCCCAACGATGGATGGCGTGACAACCTTCTTATGGTATTGAGTCCGTAATCTTTTTGTTTTGATGTATATAGTAGTAGTAATGAATAAAAGTGTCTCAAGCAGGCTTCACTTGGCACTAACACATTTACCTTCGACCTTATGGTTAGAAACATGTTGATTGGCAAACAATAGCTCAAGTTGAGACCTTTAGACTCTTGAGTTGACTAAAACAATCATCGAGTGGTTTCCTTGAGCCATTTGTGATTTTCGATCTTTGCTAGGGTTGTTGTGGGCCCTCGACTTTGTTCTCTTTAACAATCCATCAGCTTGAGAGTTGAGGTATTGAATTGCAAGTCCAAGTCCAGTGCCAATAAGTCTAGAACTTGCCGTGAATGTTTGTCTAGGAGAAATTCTAAGTGTAGCTCGACTTGAGAAATGATTGTAGGCTATCATTGGTCCAATTTGAACCTTGAAAGCTTCCGTAGCCGACCAATATGATATTCATAGTCAACCTCTTTGATCCTAAGACTTTTCATTCAATAACCACATTACAAGCCTTTATCCGTTTTACAATGACCCTCTCTTGGCACCCAATCTTTCCTTAGAATTCATGATGAACAATTGGCAAAAGCATAAGTTTGGGGGAGAGACGAGGAATTTGAAAGTGATAAAAGGTTCAAAGAAGAAAAAGAATTGATGAAAAGGAAAGGTAAAGAAAAGGAAGAAAAACCTAAAAGAAATATGCCAAAAAGAAAGTGAAGGTTGAAAGGATTCAAAGAACGTAATGATGAAAGGCATGGAATGATGAGAAAAGGAGAAAATTATTGTCATGAGTAAGAAAGAGTGACGGTATGTCTCTCTAGTTCCCCTAAGGAAGAAGAAAATGACTCAAAGAGTCAAGAAAGTATGAGCCAAAATGAGAAAATGGAGTGCTTAAGGAAAGATGAAACCATCATAGTTCGATAAGTCCTACCTTGATCCAAAAGCCTTCATTACATCCCCGCTAAAGCCCTATAAGATTTCAAGTTGAGTGAGCTAACATTAGTGGTGATTGACATAAGGGGAAAGCTTATGGTACTTAGAGCTGGACTTGTGGCATTCTTTTGAGAGTGATGAGCGCACTTCTTCACAATCCTTGTTTTGAGTGTTACATTCTAAAAAGTGATATTTTCTCATGGAGAGTAGATGGGGAGGAGTTTGGGATCCACAATGACCTACGCGTTAGAGCGAGCTTCCTTGATGAATTGAGTCAACTCTTGGTGCTCTAGTGTCACATTAGAACTATGGTACTCAAAAGGGCGTAACATGATGTTGTTGATAATTCATTTGTGTTGAGGGTAATTGTAGTCCCAATTGATGCTTGATGGAGTCACCCTAGGCCAGCTGAAATATCATTTTCTTTTTCTTGTGGAGGTGAGAATTACCTTATTTTCTTGAGGACAAGAAAAAGCTTAAGTTTGGGGGAGTTGATAAGTAGGGTTTTTAACATATTATTTGCTCGCTTTTACTTATGTTTAGGGCCAAAAATGCGTGAAGGTATTCCCAGAAACTAATGTAATATGCTTGCTTGCAGGGATTGTTCAAAATGAGCCAAAGGAGTCATAATCAACTCATAAAGGAGTCAAAACTTGAACAAAAACCAAGACTGGGCCAAGAGATGTTAACCGCGGACCACACAAATATTGTGCGGCCGTGAAAGCTTCAACGGGGTCGCGAACACTATTTTGCGGTCCGCGAAAGGAAGATTCAGAGAGATGGATTTTTGTGCTAAAACATGAACGCAGACCGCGTCAGAAACGTGTGGCCATGAAAATACCTACGCGGCCGCGGTTGGAATTATTGATGATTGGTGATTTTACCACTTAGTTTAGTCTCTTTTCGTTATATTTTGCACCCTTTAATGATAACATGAGGTCGTTTATAGTGTGTATTGTTCGATTTTCAGGAAAATGATGCCATGAAGTGATTTGCATTGAATTGAAGTGGAATTGAGCAAAAAAGAGTGGAAAAGTGTAATATCCTTCAGTGATTCCGCACCTGCGGACGATTGGTCGCTTGTGCGACATCGCACCTGCGAAGTGAAGGGTCGCATCTGCGGAACAATTCAAATGCACTGAGGCCGCACCTGCGATATGTTTTCCGCATCTACGTAACCTCACCTGCGAGAAATCTTCTGCAGGTGCGGTCAACGGGCATCAGTTCTGGGCAGAATTGCCAATTCACATTTTCCCAACCCCAAACCCAGAAATACTCGACCTAGCAGATATTTTAGGGATCTTTGGCTTATTTTCAGTCTTCAACACTAGAGAAGAACAATTTTGGAAGCTAGGGTTTGCACACACACTTGGGTCTTGAAGATTTGAAGCTTGTGGTTGAGAAATCCTTACCCATTTATGTTTATTTCTTCATTTCCTTGCATTGTATTGAATATTTAAGTGTGTAATATTTATTTCCAACACTAAATCTTGTTTATGGAGATATTCATGTTTAAAGTGTGGATTAAATACCTTGTTGTGCTTATGTATTAAATGATTTTTATTTATTTATGAAGTGAGTCATTATTTCTTTAATTATTCTTGTTCTTTAATGTTTCCAAAGGGATTAGCTAACCCTAAGACTCGCCCATTAACTCCGAATTAATTATTGGGAAAGATAATCTGGGGTTGGGAAAGATTAATTAACAAGAACTTGAGGCTTTAACCCTCATTTTATAGATTCTACCTAGGAATAGGATTGAACTACTTGTAGCCATATTCGGGTGTGCTTAATTTCTTAATTGGGTTAGGAATAATTCAATTTGGAATTCTTGTTAGTCTTTGGAAGACGCTAATTAACAATTATAATCCGTGGCTAATTAACATAAACTTGCTCATATTTGTAAAATCGTGAAATACATTGGATCGTTACTTGAGTGTAATTCCCGATGCATCCATAATTGTAGCCATTGATCATTTTACTTGCTTTCTAGGTTAGTTTACATTTTTGCATTTAGGTATAAATATTTTCTAAACCAAATTCTAAGTGTTTGGCATTGCACGATAAGTGATAATTCTCTTACATTCCTAATCGCCTACATATTGTTCTATGTGGAATTCGACTCCAACCTAGTTTGGTTATTATATTTGACAATCGACCTCTATACACTATTTTAAAGTGTAATTTGAGCGTATCAATTATGCGCACCGCGGTTGCTGAGGTTTAGAGTGTTTGCAATTCAAGCAAAAATGAGAAGTGCGGTCTGCGTCAGAATTACGTGGCCCTAGAAGTCTCGTACGCGACCGCGGTGGAAATTATGCGGTCTGAGAAACCATGCCCAACCCAAACCTGGAAGTGAAGAACACAGACCGCGATCAGAATTACGTGTCCGCGAAAGCAAGAGTGCGGCCGCGGTCAGAATTACGCGTCTACGTAACCTCCACATGGGTATTTTTGTCCGAAAATTTCAGCTGAGTATAAATACAACTTTTTGTCTTTTTAGGTTATGTTATGTTTTTGCTGAGCACGTGAGACGGCTGGAAATTCCCTTTTGGGAAATTTGTACAAGATTTACCTTATAACATTAGATTTTCATATTTTAATCTAGTATTATGCATTTATCTTCTTTTCATATTTGATTTTTGCTATTTCTATGAGTAGCTAGACCCGTATTTAGGGTTGTGACCCAATCCTAGTGTGGGTATTTTATGGGTATTGAATTTTAGGGCTTGAATGTTTATGGGTTAGTGATATTTAGCCTAGTTCTTGCTAGAATTGTGGAATTAGTGGTTGCAAACACTGATTCATGCCTTTATGACTTAGTATCTTCTTGAGAAAGAGGGACTAAGTCTAGGAAAACTAGGCTAACAAGGAACTGGGGTGAAATCAAGAAATTGATAGCCCCAATTAAAGGGTTAAACCTAGAGATAGTAATACCCGACTTGAGCTAATATCATTTGGATTGCATGAATACCCATTTGGACTTTAGAAAGCAAAATTGGGCAAAATCACTCAAGCTATTGAGAGGTATAAAGTGAGTACTTGGGTGTGATAGCTATATTACGACCCCAAATTAATCAAGCTTGACCTAGATTCTTGCTACCCGTTAGATATCCACCTAGGTGGAAGTCACTACCCTAGTCCTTTTAAACACTTGAAAGCCAACATAAAAAATATTGTACTTAGCTTTAATCTTTACAATACAATAGAATTAGAAGTAGAATCAACACCAACATGAGTGGAAATGAAATTAGGAACAAAACACGCACATAGATTTAGATAAATATCTAATTCCAAATCAATTAACTCCCTGTGGAAATCAATCCTGACCTTGTTGGGTAAAGCTGCATCGACCATCCTCGCTACTCAATAGTAGTGCAAGCTTGGAACCAATCAGGAAGCACCAAAGAGACCAAGTGGCCTCAACCATTGCAGTCTGACCCTACCCAGAGAGATCCTAATCTGATGTGTAAGTATCACGTCACTCACATTCATAGGAATGAAGATTGCTAACAATTAAGAGAACAAGGTGCTCGATTATTCAACAATGGGCACCTTCGAGAATTCTTAAGTGAGCGAGCCAAAACCACTTCAGGATCAGGGATGCCAACAAACATGTTGAATAAGAGGAGCCTCAGCACGTGATCAACATGATCATCGGAGGAGTCGATGTTCCCCAAGGGACAGAAATAAAATGCACTAAAGTGTTTATTATTAGGGAAAAACACACCCGGGATTACTTTTCAGAGGAAGCTATCTTGTTCAGCGATTAAGACACTAAGGGCATCGTACAACCTCACAATGGTGCACTAGTAATATCTGTACTTATCAATAAATCTCGAGTTAAATATGTGTTGATTGATCCAGGTAGCTCGACCAACATCATAAGATCAAGGGTTGTAGAGCAACTAGGGTTACATGATCAAATCGTACTGGTGGTCCGGGTATTTTATGGGTTCCACATGGCGTGTGAGACCACGAAAGGAGAGATAACTTTGTCGGTGAACACTGTCAGGACAACCCAAGAAACGAAGTTCTACGTGATCGAAGGGGATGTGAGATACAACGCTTTGTTCGGGAGGCCATGGGTCCACAACAAGAGGGCGGTACCTTCAACCTTACACTAGGTGCTGAAAGTTCCCACCCGGGGGGGGGGTTTAACAAATTTAGATTTTAAAAAAAAAAAACCCTTACCCTGGGGGGGAAAATTCCCCCCCGGGGGGGGGGGGGGGGAGTTAAAACAGTCTACGGAGAGCAGCCGACCACAAAGGAAATATTTGTTGTCGATGAAGTGATTTCAGTACCCGTAGTCTCAACATCAAGAAGTGCGGAACCATCCAAAAAGGACGAAACTAAATAGAAATCAACGATACCAGCCTCAGCCGAACTAGAAAGACTTGAAGAACAAGGAGCGGATGATGAGGATGATTACAGTGTCCCGAGATCATTCATAGAACCCGATGACATCGACGTCACCAAATCAACGGTGGAGGAGTTGGATCAAGTTATATTAATCGAGAAACTACCGGATTGAAAGGTATACCTGGGCACGGGGTTAACCTCCGAGCTCAGGAAAAAACTTATTGATTTTCTTAAAGATAACACCGATTGTTTTTCCTAGACATGACAGGGATCCTACCAGAGGTAACCACTCACAAGTTGAGTTTGGATCCTAAGTTTCATCCGGTCAAGTAGAAGAGAATGCCATAGTCCGAGATCAAACACGCATTCATCAAGAATGAGGTATGCAAACATTTAAAAATAGGTTATATCCAGGAAGTTAAATACCCGGATTGGTTAGCTAATGTAGTGGTAGTACCTAAAAAGGGGAATAAAGTGAGAATGTGTGTAGATTATAAGGATCTAAACAATGTGATAATAGGCTAAAATTGCATAGTTTAGAGCATATTTATACTCTAACTTAATGATGCTTCACCGTATTAAGTAGGTTAAATGATGATATATTGGCTCTAATGGTGATTTTTGTGTTTCACGGGAGTACAATACCCTAATGAGGACTTATGATGGTGATCCGGGCAAAATTGAAGAAGATTAGGCCATGAGGTATTTTCTGGGCGACTTGAAGGCTGAAGATTCATCAAGGTAGTAAGAAACCTCATTAGCGCGGGTTGTAGCGCGTCATTAGCGCGCCCGCGCTAGTTCAGCAAACAAAGGCAGTGAATAACTCCATTAGTGCGGGCTGTAGCGCGACATTAGCGCGTCCGCGCTAGTCCAGATTTCCTGAGGCAGTCCATAACTCCACTAGCGCGGGCTGTTAGCGCGCCCGCGCTAGTCCAGGAATGAAAATAAAAGCTGAGGGTTATTTTTGGAAGTTCAAGGCCAATCCACTCAACCTATAAAAGTTTCAATTCGTCCAAAGGAGTAGTTGATCAAGGTTTAGAGTTTAGAACATTAAAAGTAAGGGCAAGAGGCAAGGAGGCAATTGGGCATCAATCCATATCTCCTTCTTTTGTGATTTTACCCTTGAGCATGAATTCGTTTGTAGTTTTTATCATTGTTATGAGTAGCTAACTTTTCTAATATAAGGTTTTGGGGGAACTCATTGGGGGATGAACTTATTGTGATATTAATATAGTTTTGGTTGGTTGTTAATCTCTATTTTTTCAACTACGTTCTTGTTGTAGTTGATTGAAGGGCCCTCAATTATCTGTGCCTATTTATTATGTATCTACTTGAGAGAGAGTGCATATTTAGGTAGTTTTTTGCACAACATCACTCTCGGAGTACAGGCGAGAGTCATAACTAAGGGTTTAGAGGTTGGATTAGAGATAACGATACCTCGGGTGCAATCTAAAGTGAACTGTAATGCAATCTAGCTAGCGTAACTTGAGAGAGTGCGTCTAGTAAATTATTATAATTACTTGAGAGAGATTTATGATAACTGGAGTGTTCATGATTGATAGAGACAACTAAGTCAAAACTATAGGAAGTATACAAGAAGGAATTTCACAAACAGGGGAAACCATAACCTTATTCCAATTGTTTAAACCTTATTGTTAGTTAATCTTTAGTTTATTATTTCTGTTCAATTGTAGTAATAGGAACAACACAAAGTGATATTCATAACTTTTGAGGAAGTTGATTATTAAGAATTCAGTACTCCGACAACAACATTTGGTACGTTAATTCCCTGTGGGATTCGACTCTGGGCAAAATACCAGGATTATATTTGCAACGCCCGCTTAGTCTTTTAGTAGACATAGTTGAGCGTGATCAAATTTTGGCGCCGTTGCCGGGGAGTTAACGGTATTATCAAGTGTAGTTGAAGTAAAATACGAAAATTCCTAAGTATAGTCAATTTTCTTTGACTTCATACATATATTGAATTTCTAACGTTTGTTAAGCTGGTGGTACAAGTGCATGCCTAGAAACTCTTCGAGAACTGGTGACGTATTTGAAGCATTGCCAGACCCCGAAAAAGTTTTCAAGGCCTTGAACAGGGCCAATCGGAGAAACAAACAACAACCACACATTGAACACATAGAACCAGACATGGCAGAGTTGAACGACAGCAAAAACATTAATGTTGGGGATGGTGTGGTCGACCCAGCTGCACGGATTGCAGCGCCTGAGGTACCCATTGTACCTGAGGTTCCATTATACGACTGGGCACAACCCAGAGCTGACAACTTGGAAACCTCGATTTTGGTCCCTCATATTGAAGCAGAGTCCTTCCAGATTACAAACAATATGCTGCACTTGTTGCAGAATAAGGGGCTATTTTTGGGGTCGTACGTTGAGGATCCCCAGCAGCTTTTAAAGAACTTTCTGTCTATCTACAAGACCCAGAGGCAACCGAATGTTACCCCGGAGGCATTAAGACTGCTATTGTTTCCGTTCTTGGTGACATGAGTTGCCCAAACTATGCTCAACTCCCTCCCTATCAACTCTATTGCAACATGGGAGGAGTTGGTCAAGCAATTTCTGAATAAATTCCATCCATCAAACAAGACAGCACAACAAATTGATGAGATCATAAGCTTCAGGCAGAAGCCCATGGAGACACTGTAGGAGACATGGTAACGGTTTAAAGGGATGCTGGTTATCTTTCCTCGCCATGGTATTCCTGAGCAAATGTTGGGGCAGCGATTCTATATGGGTCTGGCTGATGGTGTAAAAGCCAATGTTGATGCTTCAGCTGGTGGAGCATTCCTTAGCAAGACATGGAGAGAGTGCTAGATTGTACTTGATACAATGGCACAGAATTCAGGACGGACAACCAGGGGTGCTCTTATTACCCCAGTTGTTTCCATCCAACAATATGGCTGAGAACATGGCTACTTTGATGACACAAATGAGTATTCTTACGAAAAAGGTAGAGGAGTCGGGGATAAAGAAGCAAGTTCATATTGTGGATACTACTAATGGGGGCTTATGCACATCTTGCATTAGTCAACCAATTGGTAATCAGTGGAATACAGGTTGTGATCACACTCCTTACCCAGAAAACATGAATTATGTGTCAAACTATGGAGGTCAGAGACAAGGAGGACAGAACTGGGGTCAGCAAGTTCAGTTGTATAGACCACCTCATCAGCAGCAAAACAATGGAAACATGGGTTCCATGAGACCTCATGGTAATGTGGCACCTTATCAAAGGCCACAAGGTTATAACAATCAAAATCAGCAGCAAGCGTACCACCCTCCTCAGCAACAACATGGGGAGAGGCAAGAAGATGGGTTTTCCAGTCTTGAAGTGATGATGCAACAGGTGATAGGGTTGACTGCCAAAATAAGTGAGAGAGTAGATGCACATGACGTAGCTATTAAAAATATTGAAGTGCAGTTGGGTCAGATATATATGTCAGTGAACAATCGTCCTCTTGGAACTTTATCTGCAGACACTCAGGTGAATCCTAAGGACTAGGGCCCGAAGCAGATGATGGAAGTGAGTCTCCGCAATGGTAGGGACTTAGACTTGGAACAAGAGTTGGCCCGTGAAAGCAGACAGGCAGAGACACTAGTACCAGTGCTAATCGAAATTGATGATTCCACAAACTTGACCAAGGTAACAGTGCAAACTGGTAAAGGAGAACCCAGTGGGCAGAGTGAGGCTGAAAAGGAAGTGGAGATAACCCCAGAGCCAGTAGTTGAGAAAGAAAAATCAATCACTAGGAAGAAGAGACCACCAGCACCATTCCCTCAAAGGTTGGCAAAATACCAAAAGGATGAGCAGTGCAAAAAGTTCTTGGATATGCTGAAGCAGATACAGGTAAACATTCCTCTGATTGATGCTCTGAAAGAGATGCCTGGGTATGCGAAGATGATGAAGGACTTGATGTCGCGGAAGTTTGATTTCCAAGACTTGGCGACTGTGACTCTGACTCAGACTTGCAGTGCTTTGGTAACATGACCAATTGCAGAAAAGTTGTCTGATCCAGGGAGTTTTACAATTCCCTGCACCATTTGCAATTTTGCTTTTGCCAAAGCACTGTGTGATTTAGGGGCCAGCATTAATCTAATGCCCCTGGCCATTTATAAGAGACTGGGTATTGGTAGAGCCAGACCAACTTCCATGTTGCTGTAGCTAGCTGATAGGACGGTGAAGAGACCATCAGGTATCCTGGATGATGTTTTGGTGCAAGTGGGAAAGTTCGTGTTCCCTGCTGATTTTGTGATACTAGATTGTCGAGTGGATGAGGACATTCCCATAATCTTGGGAAGGCCATTTTTGGCCACAGGCAGAGCCCTCATTGATTGTGAGATTGGGGAGCTCAAGATGAGGCTTAATGATGAAGAAATCACATTCAATGTGCAGAAATCCATGAGGCGACCGAGTGAGTTTGCCAACTGTTCTCTAATTGATGTTGTGGATGTGATAGTGGAGGAAGATGATGTGTCCTTAACTATTGAGGACCCCCTTGCTGCATGTTTAATGAATTTAGATGAGGTAAATAAGGAGGAAGTGGCAGTGTGGGTGTTAGCACTTGAAGGTAAAGGGTTTTGGCCGAGGGCTCTCGAGTTTGAACCATTGCCCTTAGAGAAAAGAGAGAGCCCGCCAGCCAAGCCCTCTGTGGAAGAACCACCCAAACTAAAGTTGAAACCATTGCCAGCCCATCTCAGGTACGCATTTCTAGGCCCTAATTCTACGCTACTGTTATTATCTATTCAAGTTTGTTAGATGTGCAGGAAAATCAACTGCTACAAGTACTCTCTGAGTGCAAGACTACCATTGGATGGACCATGGAATATATCAAAGGGATCAGCCTAGCGTATTGCATGCACAAGATTCTCCTGGAAGAGGGACACACACCTTCCAGGGAACACCAAAGGCGCTTGAATCCAAACATGAAGGAAGTGGTGAAGAAAGAAATCATCAAGTGGTTAGATGCGGGAATCATTTTCCCCATCTCTGACAGCAGCTGGGTTATCCCAGTGCAATGTGTTCGGAAAAAGGGTGGCATGACGGTTGTAAAGAATGACAATAATGAATTGATATATACAAGAACCGTCACGGGCTGGAGAATATGCATGGATTACAGAAAGATGAACCTTGCCACCCGAAAAGACCACTTCCCACTTCCCTTCATTGATCAGATGCTCGACAGGCTGGCAGGGAGGTCTCACTTTTGTTTCCTGGACGGGTACTCGGGGTACAACCTAATTTCAATTGCCCCAGAAGACAGGGAAAAGACCTCCTTCACATGCCCCTATGGGGTGTTTGCCTTCAGGAGGATGCCATTCGGCCTCTGCAATGCGCCTGCCATATTTCAACGGTGCATGATGGCCATATTCACAGACATGGTGGAAGATATCATGCAGGTATTCATGGATAATTTCTCAGTAGTGGGAAATTCATTCGATGAGTGCTTAGAAAATCTGACCCGTGTACTCAAGAGGTGCATCGAGACGAACCTTGTGCTTAACTGGGAGAAGTGCCATTTCATGGTACAAGAAGGGATCGTCTTGGGGAACTTGGTGTCGAGTAAAGGAATTGAGGTGGACCGAGCGAAAGTAGATATGATTGAAAATCTCCCACCTCCCACATCAGTCAAATCTATACGTAGCTTCCATGGGCATGCCGGGTTCTACCGGCGATTCATCAAAGACTTCTCCAAGATTGCCAACCCCCTCTGTAAGTTGCTTGAAAACGATAACCCCTTTGTGTTTTCTGATGATTGCAGGGTGGCGTTTGAGGAGATTAAAAAGTGGCTAGTCACGACACCAATTATCGTTGCACCCGACTGGGAGCAACCGTTTGAACTCATGTGCGATGCCAGTGACTACGTAGTGGGAGCCGTGTTGGGTCAGCGCAAAGATAAAATAATGCACCCAATTTACTACGCAAGTAGGACTTTGAGTGGAGCTCAGCTGATCTACACGGTGACCGAAAAGGAGATGTTGGCAGTAGTGTTCGCCTTTGACAAGTTCAGGTCTTACTTGATCGGGTCGAAGGTGATTGTGTACACTGATCACGCAGCCATCAGATACTTGGTTGACAAGAAGGAGTCTAAGCCGCGCCTAATTCGTTGGGTGCTGCTTCTTCAAGAATTTGACTTGGAGATTTGTGACCGCAAGGGCACGGAGAACCAAGTAGCTAACCACCTATCACGTCTTGAAGGTGCTGAGAATGCAAATGAATCTGAGGATATTCTGGAAATCTTTCCACACGAGCAGCTACTCGCCACGAGCGTAGAGGATGTGCCATGGTATGCAGACATTGCAAACTACCTGGAAAGTAGTATTGAACCTTACGAACTCTCTTCTGTCCAATAGAAAAGGTTCTATCGTGATTTCCGCAATTATTATTGGGATGAACCTCATTTATTTAAAATTTGCATCGATAACATGATTCGGAGGTGTGTCCCCGAGATAGAGCAATTTTTTGTTTTGCAGGATTGTCACGCATCACCATATGGAGGACATTTTGGAGGCGTTCGGACAGCAGCTAAGGTGTTAGAGGTCGGGTTCTACTGGCCAAATTTGTTCAAAGATGCTCACCAATGGGTGAAGGGATGTAACGAATGTCAAAGGACGGGGAACATATCCCGTCTTCATGAGATGCCCCTATACAAAAAGTGGAGGTGTTTGATGTATGGGGGATTGGCTTCATAGGGCCCTTCGTCAGCTCCTATGGCAATAAGCACATACTTGTTGTTGTAGACTGCATGTCCAAATGGGTAGAAGTTGCACCGTTCCCCACCAATGATGCAAGAGTGGTGGTGGGGTTCTTGAAGAAAAATATATTCACCCGGTTTGGGATCCCAAGGGCCATTATTAGTGACTGAGGCACTCACTTTTGCAATCGTGTCTTCGAGAAATACTAGCCAAGTATGATGTGCTCCACAAGGTGGCAACCCCTTATCACCCTCAGACGAGCGGGCAGGTTGAAGTATCCAACCGTGAAATCAAGAGTGTGCTGACCAAAACAGTAAATGCCACAAGAACTGACTGGGCGAAGAAGCTTGATGACGCACCCTAGGCCTATAGGACTGCATTTAAAACACCAATTGGTATGTCTCTGTACAAGTTGGTATTTGGTAAGGCATGTCACCTGCCTGTGGAGCTAGAACATCGAGCGTGGTGGGCATTAAAGCAGTTGAACATGGATCTCGATGCTGCGGGAGAAAATCGAGTCACAGAGCTGCATGAGTTGGAAGAGTTCAGATATCAAGCATTTGATAGCACAAGGCTATATAAAGAGAGAATGAAGAGGTTACACGACAAAAACATTGTGGACCGAAATTTCAAACCCGGAGACAAAGTATTGCTCTACAATTCCAGATTGAGATTATTTTCGGGTAAGCTCAAGTCCCGATGGTCTGGACCATTCAAAGTGGTCAAAGTGTTTCCTTCTGGTGCTGTGGAAATTGCTGCTGAAGATGGGTCTAACGCCTTCAAGGTCAATGGAAAAAGATTAAAAATGTATGTGGGGATGAATGAAACCTGTGAGTTGTCTGTGGTGCATCTTTTTGAACCTCAGAGGTTGAGCGAGCCTTAATTGCTCTCATTCTGCGTCGTGCCGCGACGTTAAATAAAGCGCTTCATGGGAGGCAACCCATTGATTGTTGTATTTGTCGTGCCGCGACGTTAAATCAAGCGCTGGTTGGGAGGAAACCCAATACATATAGTATTCATACTATAGGTACTAACATATGCAGGTGTGCGAGAAAAGGGGTGAGCACAAGACCCCAAAGAAAGAAGAAACATAAAAGATTAAGGTTGAGGACGCCTGGTATAGTGCGCCCGCGCTATGCACGCGCTAGAGGTCGCGCTAGTCTAGTTTCCTACTGCCCAGGTTTGTGCCCACTAGCGCGTCCGCGCTAAGCCCGCGCTAGTGAGGTTTCTCACTGCCCAGGACCCCTAGGACTAGCGCGCCCGCGCTAGTCCGGCTCGACACAGGTAAGTTTTTTCTCATTTTTTTTTTATTTTTTCATTTTCTTTTTCTAATTTCCCCCACCAACCAAATTAACCTTTACCCTACCCAACCGTCCCACCCCTCCCACTTCCACCACTTTCCCTCTCCCATTAGAACACTCCCCCACTTAAAACCCTTCTTCTTTTTCTCCTTTTCTTCTTCATGTTTCTCCCCAAAACCCAGCAACCACATACGCAGATGTCCCCCTTCCCCACCCACAAAGCTCTTCCTCTCCAAGTCTTCCTCAACACCCATTACTCTATTCCCCTCCTTCAACTCTATCGGTATGTATTTCTCCCATTAATTTTCTTTTTATTTCTTTTTGTAGCTTTATTTTCTTTTACTTTGTGTACAAAATTGTAGTTCTCTTAGTGGATAGTCATACATGGTAGTAGTTGTTTTGTGCTGAGAAGTATTAACATATGGGTTGTGGGGGTGGTGCCAATATGTTTGGGTTATTGTGGTGGTGCTTCAAATCTTCAAATCCCATATTGAATGCTTGGGGTTAAACTTGTTCATGACCCACCACATGTTTGTAAAAATGCCTCATTGGAGGAAGTATTGTGACCAATTTTGTGGTGAAGTCTGAGTAACCAAGGTTGGGTCACCCGGTTGTACTCAGCTAACATTGGGCTAATTGTAGGTATCATGCCTCCACGAAAGCGCCAAACCACCGGAGCCTCCTGTAGCTGCCCGGCAAGAGCTTCCACCAAGGGACGGCCTTGCAAAATAATTGATTCCAGGCCTTTCAATAGCCAAAAGTTTGTCTTCGCAAAGGCCCAAGACCGGTTCAATGAAAAGGAGGATAAAACGGTCGTCCCTGAGCAAGACATGGATATTAACGCACTCGGGATAAACTGTCCTAATATGCATGAGGTGTTGATGCGGCGACACCTGGATGTGTTCTTTGAGGAGCCTGATGAGGAAAATGCCATGCTTGTCAGGGAGTTTTATGCTAATGCTCCAAAACATGAGAACTATGCGGTAACAGTGCAGAAAAGGCCGGTCAATGCTTCCATAGAGAATATCCGGACAGTGTACAGGCTACCTCCACCAACTGAGGGATATGTGGATGCTTACCAGCTTTTTAGTGGAAAAAAGAGTCCCTGGGACAAGTTCACCGGGACCATCTGTCAACCGGGAGTCACATTGAAGTGGTATAAATATGGAAACAAATTCCACTCCTCGTCCCTCAATTTTGAGGCCAAATGCTGGTTGTACTTGATCAACATCCGCCTCCTGCCTTCCAAGAACCTTTCATAGGTGAACATCCCTCGAGGGTGTTTGATTTGGTGCTTCATGGTTAATGCACCATTCGATGTGGCCAAGGTGATTCATGACGAGATGTTTACACGCATGAAGGTCCAACGGTATGGATTCTTCTACCCTTCGCTCGTCACTCGTTTGTGCAGGCAGGCTGGTGTGTCTGGTGAATTTGCTATAGATGGTCGGGTGCCTGTGGTGCACCCCTTCACAGCTGATAGAGTCACTACGGGCAAGGATGTGGTAGCGGCGGCTGAGGATTTGATAGGGCAGGACTCTGAGGATGATGAAGCGGAAGAGAAGCCACAGCATGGTGAGGATGCAGCTGAGCAGATGGAGGAGGAGCAGCCCGTTCAGGCACATGCTGCAGATGTTAGAGGCCCATCTAAGGCCAGTCGGGGATAGTGGTTAGACAACCTAGAGCAAGATGTGGCAGGGCTGAGGACCTCGGTGACTGACCTGGGAACCCGTGTTGATGAAATGGCCACCCAGCAGAAGAAATATGAGAAGAGGATCATGGGTTGGCTCCGCGCCCTGGGTCGTGCGTGCAACGTGGACTCAGGCTCTGTCTCCGAACAGGATTGAGCTGTCAGGGAAGTCCCCTTACCTTCCTTTGCATTTTGATTGGCCATGAGGACATGTCCTCATTATAAATGTGGGGTGGGGGAAGGATTCCATGTTTGTTGTATGTTGTATAATTGTTATTTGTTTTCTTTAGTTTTTGTGGAACTTAGTAGAAGTGTATTTTTTATGTTTTCTTTTCGTTGTTTGTTTTAGTTGTTTTGTTTTGGTTGTAATTGACCATAGTTAACCCCGTTGAGCCTATAAGCCTGTTCTTTGTTAACCACATTATGAACCATACCCAATTGTTTGAATAGCCTGTCTATTTGAACCCTGTACCTCCCACGAGCACTTGAATTGTTAGCTGATATGTAAAAGTCAAAGTGTGGGGTGGTGGTTTGGTTTGTTAGGAAAATCAAAGAAATAGAATGAAAGGTGCAAAAGTGTGAAAGAAAAAAAATGCAAAAGTGAAGGCCACTTAGAGAAAAAACAAAAGAAAAAAAGAGGACAATAAATAAATGTAGTCCTTGATGATTAGTGGCGTGAAAAAGAAAGCTGCACCTAAGAATAGTGGGGTAATTATGAAGCAAAGTGGGGTGAAAGTTCTGGCCAAGCATGAAAATGGGTTTAATGTTAATGTAATTGTATTAAAAGTGCTTAGGGAGGTTAGTCACTATACCAAAATGTATCCTACCCGTCCCTTAGCCTACGTTACAATCAACTAAAGACCTATGATCTTAGACTGAATAAACTCAATTAGTAGAGTATTACACTACGGGCAAGCCTATGGTGTATCTGTGTGGCATATGAATGTTCTTTTTGAGAGTGAGTGAATTCTGTCGATTTAAAGTTCCTGTTGTTCTTAATATTATCTTTTGTGGAACTACTCTCATTTGTGTGATGTGAGGGCACGTGATTCATGAAGAAGAGGTAAGTCTTGACTTCTTTGTAGAGTATCTTGAGGAAGTAAGAGTATGGCATGGCATTTGAGAGTCGCCGCTTGAGGCACAGATGTTACACTGCTAGATTTAATGCTTGCAAGATATTTGTGGTGTGACACCGTAGGGAAGTGTTTGATGCAAAGAACCCTTGAAGGATGTAGTGGATTGCTCGAGGACTAGCAATGATTTAAGTGTGGGGTGTTGATAATAGGCTAAAATTGCATAGTTTAGAGCATATTTATACTCTAACTTAATGATGCTTCACCGTATTAAGTAGGTTAAATGATGATATATTGGCTCTAATGGTGATTTTTGTGTTTCACAGGAGTACAATACACTAATGAGGACTTATGATAGTGATCCGGGCAAAATTGAAGAAGCTTAGGCCGTGAGGTATTTTCTGGGCGACTTGAAGGCTGAAGATTCATCGAGGCAGTAAGAAACCTCATTAGCGCGGGCTGTAGCGCGTCATTGGCGCGCCCGCGCTAGTTCAGCAAACAAAGGTCGTGAATAACCCCATTAGCGCGGGCTGTAGCGCGACATTAGCGCGCCCGCGCTAGTCCAGATTTCCTGAGGCAGTCCATAACTCCACTAGCGCGGGCTGTTAGCGCGTGATTAGCGCGCGCGTGCTAGTCCAGGCGTGAAAAATAAAAGCTGAGGGTTATTTTCGGAAGTTCAAGGCCAATCCACTCAACCTATAAAAGGTTCAATTCGTCCAAAGGAGTATTTTATCAGGTTTAGAGTTTAGAACAGGAAAAGTAAGGACAAGAGGCAAGGAGGCAATTGGGCATCAATCCATATCTCCTTCTTTTGTGATTTTACCCTTGATCATGAATTCGTTTGTGGTTTTTATCATTGTTATGAGTAGCTAACTTTTCTAATCTAAGGTTTTGGTGGAACCCGTTGGGGGATGAACTTATTGTGATATTAATATAGTTTTGGTTGGTTGTTAATCTCTATTTGTTCAACTACGTTCTTGTTGTAGTTGATTGAAGGGCCCTCAATTAGCTGTGCCTATTTATTATGTATCTATTTGAGAGAGAGTGCATATTTAGGTAGTTGTTTGAACAACATCACTCCCGGAGTATAGACGAGAGTCATAACCGAGGGTTTAGAGGTTGGATTAGAGATAACGATACCTCGGGTGCAATCTAAAGTGAACTGTAATGCAATCTAGCTAGCGTAACTTGAGAGAGTGTGTCTAGTAAATTATCATAATTACTTGAGAGAGATTTATGATAACTGGAGTGTTCATGATTGATAGAGACAACTAAGTCAAAACTATAGGAAGTATACAAGAAGGAATTTCACCAACGGGGGAAACCATAACCTTAGACCTTTATTCCAATTGTTTAAACCTTATTGTTAGTTAATCTTTAGTTTATTATTTCTGTTCAGCTGTAGTAATAGAAACAACACAAAGTGATATTCATAACTTTTGAGGAAGTTGATTATTAAGAATTCAGTACTCTGACAACAACATTTGGTACGTTAATTCCCTGTGGAATTCGACTCTTGGCAAAATACCCGGATTATATTTGCAACGCCTGCTTAGTCCCTTAGTAGACATAGTTGAGCGTGATCACAATGCATTTCTGAAGGATTCTTTCCCTTTTCTTAACATCGATCGAATGATCGACGCGATGTCCGGACATGAGATACTCACTTTTCTTGACGCCTACTCCGAGTAACACCAAATTCGGATGGACCCAAACGATCAAGAAAAGAATTCTTTCATAACAACATTTGACACCTACTGCTATAACATAATGTCGTTCGAACTAAAGAACGCCGGTTCCACATACCAACGCCTAGTAAATCGGATGTTCGAAGAACAAATAGGAAAATCAACGGAAGTTTATATTGACGATATCTTGATTGAGTCCCTGCGAATATAGGACCATTTGAAACATTTGCAGGAAACCTTTGACACACTAAGGAAGTACAACATGAAGCTAAACCCAAAGAAGTGTGCATTTGGGGTCGGTTCAGGCAAGTTTCTCGGGTTTATGGTATCTAATCGCGGGATAGAGATCAACCCTGACAAAATAAAGTCCATAGAGGACATCGCCGGAGTCGAAAACGTCATGGCGGTTCAAAGACTAACCGGGCGGATAGCAACGTTGGGCCTGTTCATCTCGAGGTCGTCAGCTAAGATCCATCGGTTCTTCTCACTATTGAAAAAGAAGCACAATTTTTCTTGTACTCCGGAATTCCAGCAAGCTTTGAAAGAACTCAAGCGATACCTGTTGAGCCCCCCTTTGTTGCACACTCCAAAGGCAGAAGAACAACCTATACTTGGCGATTTTTGAGGTGGCGGTAAGTGGTGTCCTAGTCTAAGAGAAAGAAGGTACACAGTTTCCTATTTATTATGTTAGTAGAACCCTAGGAAATGCCAAAATAAAGTAGCCTCACCTAGAAAAGTTAGCAATCGCTTTCCTAAGCGCTTCCAGAAAACTAAAATCGTTCTTTCAATGCCACCATATATGTGTCGTAACCTCTTACCCGCTAAGGAATATCATGCATAAGCCCGAGATATCAAACCAGCTGGCCAAATGGGTCGTGGATATTAGCGGGTACGATATCGAGTACCGACCCTAGACTGCCATAAAATCTAAAATTTTGGCAGACTAGGTCGAAAGGAATTGCTGCTCACCTCGGGGACTTATTCGGGAATCTGGACCCTATTCATGGATGGTTCATCCAACACGAAAAGGTCCAGGCACGGTATCATGTTCAAACCACCCTGGGGCGGCGTAATTAGATAGTCTATTAGAACTGTTAAATTAACTAACAATGAAGCCGAGTATGAAGTTACGCTTGGAGGTCTAGAATTGTCTAAGAGCCTCGGGACCGAAGTGATCGAAGCCAAATGCGACTCCCTCCTATCGTAAATCAAATCAATGGAACGTTCGGAGTAAAAGAGGAACAAATGCGGAGGTGCTTGGACAAATTGCAGGTAACCTTGCACCGATTCAAGGAATGGACTTTGCAGCACGTACCTCAAGATCAAAACAGTGAGGCCGATGCACTGGCCAACTTGGGGTCATCTGTCGACTCTGATGAATTCAGCTCGGGGGCAGTGGTGCAACTGATGAACTCGGTGGTATAAGAAGGTCACACCGTAGTAATCTCGACATGTCTGATTGGAGAAACAAATACATAGACTACCCGAAGAAAGGAAAATTTCCATCAGATCCCAAGGAATCGAGAGCCCCGCGCACCAAAGCTGCTAGATTTAGCTTAGTCGAAAGGGCATTGTTCAGAACATCCTTCTTTTTCCCACTGGCTAGATGCTTAGGTACGGGAGAGACCGAATACGCTATGAGAGAAGTCCACGGGGGCACTTGTGAGAACCATTCGGGGGAAGAATCTTTACTTTCGAAGCTAATAAGAGCTGACTACTACTAGAATAAAATCGAGAAGGATGCAAAAGGCTATGTTCGAAAATGCAATGATGATTCATCAACTGGGAGTAATGTTCCACTCGGTCCTGTTGCCATGACCATTTATGAAGTGGGGAATAGATATCGTCGGTCTCCTGCCATTGGTTCCCGGTAATGTCTAATACATATTATTCATTACCAATTAGTTTTCCAAATGGGTCGAGGCTTAGGTGTTCGAGAAGGTCCGTGAGAAAGAAGTCATCAACTTCATCTGAGATCATATAATGTGTCAATTTGGGATACCAGCCGAGATCATTTGCGACAACGGAAAATAATATGTCGACAGCAAGGTAAGTAAGTTTTTCGAATACCACAAAATCAAGAAGATATTATCAATGCCTAACCACCATAGTGGAAACGGGCAAGACAAATCGACGAATAAAACTATACTTCAAAACCTGAAAAAGATATTGACCGGTTTGAAGGGAAAGTAGAAGGAATCTTGCCCAAAGTCTTGTGGACATACTGTACGACTTTGAAGTTGAGTACCGGGGAGACCCCATTCTTTCTAGTATACAGAGCGGAAGCCTTAATACCAGTCAAGGTAGGGGAACTTAGACTCAGGTTCCAGTATGCTACTGAAGTGTCAAACGACGAGGCCATGACCCTGGTTCAATTGGCCGCCCAGAAGAAGCAAGTAGAGAGGTACTACAATCGAAGATCCAACCTTCGATATTTTCAATTCGGGGACTTGGTATTGAGAAAAGTAAAAATACACACCAAGAACCCAAATGACGGAAAAATGGTCCCGAATTAGGAAGGAACGTCTAGAGTTGCTATAATAACTAGCAAAGGCTCGTATAAAATCGAATCGGGAAACCATGTACAACCACGTAACAACTAGAACGTGGCACACTTAAAGTGGTACTACTTCTAAGGTGCGAACTTCATTCTCTTTTTAATTTCATTACGTTACAGAATAACTTATGAAGGTACTAGGCCAAGGGCAAATGTGACTATTAGTTTTGAAAGCACGTGTTGTACTTGTAACGACATGGCCGGTCATTTTGAGTGTTGTAACACCGTTCCCCCATTTAACGCTTACTCTATGCTTAATCATTGTTATGTGACTTATCGGGGTAGTTGGTTTGGTTCCTAGGATGTTTCGGAATGAATTGGGACACTTAGTCCCAAGGTTGGAAGCCCGAGTTAAAAGATTGACCGGATGTTGACTTATGTGTAAATAACTTCAGAGTGAAGTTTTGACATTTTTGATAGCTCTGTATGGTGAGTTTGGATTTAGGAGTGTATCTGGATAGTGACTTGGAGGTCAGTAGGTGATTTTGTCTTGAAATGACGAAAGTTGAAAAATTAGAAGTTTGGAGAGTTGAGAGGATTGACCAAGAGTTATCTTTGTGGTTACCAGTCACAAATTTTGATTCTGAATATTGGAATAGGTCTGTTGAATCATTTATGACTTATGTGCAAAATTTTAGGTCAATCGGAGTTGATTTGATAGGTTTCGATATCAATTGTAGAAGTTAGAATTCATTAGTTCTCATTAGGCTTGAATTGGGGTGTGATTCATGTTTTAATGTTGTTTGATATGATTTGAGGCCTCCACTAAGTTCGTATCAATTTTATGACATGTTGGTATGTTTGGTTGATGTCCCAGGGGCCTCGAGTGAATTATGGATGGTTAAAGGATCGAATTTGGCTTAAGTGTTAGGCTGAGGTGCTTCAGACATGGTGTCATCGCACATGCGCTGGGTTTGGCTGCAGGTGTGGAGCCGCAGAAATGACTAAGTTTGCGCAATTGCGAAGAGGAGGAAGGCCACTGGGAGTCACTGGCGCGGAAGCGTTGCGTAGATGCGGATGCGCATCTGCACATGATTGACCGCAACAGGGGATTTGGGCAAGCAGTGCTGGACTCTTAGAAGCGAGGGTTGGTTCGTTGATGCGGTCCCGTAGGTGCGAAGATGGGACCGTAGGTGCGCGAGGCCGGTTGTTAAGTGGGATTCGCTGAAGCGAGGTTTTTTCCGCGAAAGCGGGAGCGCAGGTGCGAGCCCAGGCTTTGCAGGTGCGAAAATGCCTTCGCAATGTTTAAATTCGAGGGTTCCGAGAGTTTTATGTTTTTTGGACTTTTGAAGCTCAGTTGGAGAAGATTTTTGAGAGGCATTTCACGGGATTTCTTGAGGTAACCACTTTTGATCATTTTTACTCAATAATGTTGAATATACATTGAATTTCCCACCTAGTTTATGTGTTTTTGAGGTGGAATTTTGGAAGTTTTTAGCTAGGGATTTAAGAGCGAAATTTGGAGATTTGAGTGACGATTTTGGGCCGGAATTTGGCAAATTTGGTATGATTGAACTCGTGGTTGAATAGGCGTACAGATTTTATATCTTTTATCGGATTCCGAGACGTGGGTCTGGGATTGACTTTTGATTAAGAACTTAGCATTTTCATATAGAATTGATTCATATAGCTTGAGTTAATTGTATAGAAGTGTTTGTGGCTAGATTCGAGGCGCTCGGAGGCCGATTCGCGAGTCAAAGGCTTATTGGAGTAGAGATTTGCACGATTTGAGGTAGGTAACACTTCTAAACTTGTTTCTGAGGGTATGAATCCCTCTATTATGTATTATGTGATTGGTGTTGAGGTGACGCACATGCTAGGAGACGGATGTGTGAGCGTGCACCGTAGGAATTTGTGACTCTGTCATTTTCTTGGAATTGTGTAGTTGAATAATCTTGTTGTTGTCCATATATTCTCCATGTATTAAAGAAATTGAGTTGCAATTCATGTTAGAAATCATGTTTAGGCTATATGTTGGTACTGTTGGGACCCATAGAGGTCGTGTTTCTGTTAAATTACTTGCTTAATTTGCAATTATGTACTCAGTCACAACTGTCATTTGCATATCATATCTCAGTCTATGTTGCAATTTATTGATGCATTGTGTCATCATTGTGTGGGTTGATTATCATGATACTTGTGAGCCTGAGAGATTGGAGAGATTGATGACTGAGTAAGGCCGAGGGTCTGATTGTGAGGATATTTATGGGATCGGGATGCACGTCGCAGCATGATTTATTAATTTATGTCGTGATTGGCTTATTATAGTGCTTGGGTAGGATTTGTCTGACTTATACCCAGTGAGTGCGAGTGTCGAGCGATTGGGAGGATTAAGTGGTTGTGTGGACTGAGTGACTGTGAGGAATGGGTGACTGCGAAGATTGAGTGAATTGGAGGACTTAATCATTTCATACTCTGAGAGTATGTATATGATTTCATCACTATTTTGTATTACAGTTAGCATACATAATTGACATGTAAATATCAAGATGTATTATTCCTCATTTCAATTACACTTAGCATATTTTACCTGTTTGAGCTTTAACTGTTGAACTTGAAAACATGTCTATAATTTTATACTATTATTTCTATATTTGGACCGTAGTTGAGCTCGTCACTGCTTTCAGCCCAAAGGTTAGACTTGTTACATACTGAGTTGGTTGTACTCACACTATATCTTGCAATTCGTGTACAGATCCAGATACTTTCGGATACAGTGGTTGGTGATTGTCGGACCTTTATCAGTTTTGAGATTTTTCGGGGTAGCTACTCTAGCATCCGCATACCTTGACTCTCCTCCTTTATCTTTTAGTTTTATTTACAAATACTATTCTACCTTCCTAGACAATGTTTTAGGCCATATTATTGTATAGATGCTCATGTACTCAGTGACACCAGGATTTTGGGGGAATATTTTATTGAGTCGCGGAATTTTCCTATCGGTATTTATGAGACTTTACTCTTAAGATTATTTTATTATGTTCTCAAACTTAAAGTATGTGTGGTTTATTGCGGTTGTCGGCTTGCCAAGTATTGCGGTAGGCGTCATCACGACATGTGAGATTTGGGTAGTGACAATACTCTTTTTCCCTTGAACCGATTCCGAAGTAGGTTTTTCGGCAAGGTTGTTAATGAGGCAACAGTAAAATGTGCTACCTTAGTTTTGAAGATCGGCCTTAAACTAGAATTGTTGATTGTTTGCATCGAACCAACAGTATCTGAGCCCTCACAAGTTCGGCCTCAAATACTAGGGGCTATTACCCCAGGTTAAGATCTTTAGAAAGGGAAACTTTTATATGTCAAAAGCTAAGGCTTGGTGATTAGGATTTATTGTAAAGGTCAAACGGTCAAACGAGAAGTGCCCATGTAGCCCACTCTAGCCACGGCATAAGGCTTATGCACCTCCGATTATGTACCCTACATATGAAACAATGAAAGAAATATATGCTTCCCTTATACTTCATTACTACGTATTTCGCTTCCTCGATGCCTCACAAAGATCAGAGATCCTAAAGCCCATGGGCTACCTTGACTCAGGGACTGTCGTCCGATAAAAAAACCGGACAGCTTCGGCTATCGAACCCTGGAGGAACCAAGCATATTAGGCAATTCCTGAATATGAAAGACTACGGCAACCCTAAAATGGCTCGGATATGTCCGAATTCTGTACTCAAATAGTAAGGTCCTTACGTATAATCTGAACCTATTAAAGGGTTACCCTCGACAAAAACATCGACGTATATGACTGGACACTTAAGCATCTTAAAGGCCTTTGATCTTATCGTAATTTTGAAGCCACGGGTAATCCAGAGCTTCCATCGAGATCGAGCCCCATTCGTATCTCCGAGGAATGGATGCTCTAGATTACGTTTGATTCTATGCTAAGGTATTATGGACGATATGCAAATAAAATGACAAACAAATGCTGAAAAGTAAAAACGCGATGTTGCCAAAGGGAAAATTTTATGTACATATCTCAAAAAATATTTACAAAGGCACGATAAAACGGCCTCAAAATACACAAGAAACAAAAATATACAAAAGGGAAACAAAAGAGTACTAAGGCATCTACGCCCGATCTACCGAAGCCATCAGAACCGTCAGAACCTTTGGGCTCATAGAGTTCCCTTGCCTCAGCCTCGAGCCTCTTGGCTTTTTCAATCTTGGTCGACAGGTCAAAACCTCGGGCGTGAATCTCCTCGAGGGTCTCCCTCAGGGATAGATGATTTACATGCTCAGTCTTCGTCTTTAAGTGGGCCTCGGCTATCTCCAAATCAGCCTTATACTGGGCAAGAATTTCCTCAACTTTGGAGGAATCAATCGAAGTTGCCTCTAATTTGGACTTTAGTGCAGTATATTCCTGGACAAGGGCATCCCGTCCCAAGGCTGAAGCTAGTTGTGCCCCGAGGTCATCAATTAGCCGTGACCACTTTTCGTCCTTGTCTTTTACCACCCGGATCTGGTCCTTGACCGATGTCATCTCCTCTTTTATGGCCTCCATTTTTTAAGCCAGCAGGCCCATCCTGCTCTTTTGCGTCTCGGCCGTGGTCTTGACCTCGTCCATCTTGGCCCAAAGTTGGTCAATCAAGTCTATCTTCTCTTGACCTACGAAGTTGCATCATTAGTCATGACGAGTAGCTTCTCATTTTTCGATTAAAAATTCCTTACCTTCTCGACTAGATCGGCATGCTCCCGTTTCACTTACGAGGCCTCCTTATTTGCCTTTTCTAGCTTGGCTCAGAGAATTGGGATGTCCTTTAGGGACTCATCTTGTTGTTCACTGAGAGCCTGTACATGTCCTTCTTGCGGACCTTCTCTTTGAGCTCGAACTTGAGGTAGCTGATTTCCACGGGGACCGAAGGAAGTTTTCATGGTGAAGCACTGAAGCTTGAAAAACAATAAAGCCATTAGAGCATGCTAAAACTAAAAACAATTCGCAAAGGGTACAAAGAGTTCACATATTACCCGGTTCAGTGCCTATTGCGCTTCATTGAAGAAGCTCAATGTGCCTACTTCGTTCATCTTCGCCTGGTCCTCCTTGGTCACCTGGAAATGAAGATAGCTGGCCACACCCACTATAGAAGACAACACTCGGGCATCCGTTAGGATAGTAAGAACGATCTTATTTTTACGATCGCGATCCACACTCGAGGCAAGGAAATGTCTCACTAGCTTCAAGATCAATCTCGGCTCACCCTCTCCCGATGGAAAATCCTTTTAAGGGGCCTCAAGGTGACCAATCCCGGAATAGTCCTCCAACGCACTCATGTCAATTCCATCGAAGAACATGTTGAGAGCATTATTTGCGCCACGTGCAGTCTCGTTTGATTTCTCTTTATCGTATTGGGCCTCTTAGAGCGTATACTCTGTGTGGGATGGCATCTCTGCAATGTCGATGACACCGGCTACTTCCTTCGGGGCTGGAGCGGCTTATCGGCAAGGCGTGGCCTCCGATTCTCCTTTTGGTTCCCGAGTTAAGGGGATTGACCTCTTGTCCACCTTCTCCGGTTGCCCGCCTGCTCTCCATCGTCAATGGTCGACCCGTGGTCAATGAACTCCAGATCATCGTCCTCAGGTTAATCCCTGATTCAGAAGAGAGCATCGGGTTCTGGTACCCTGGTTTTTGTTTTCTCTTAATTACCTTTCTAGGTCCAGACAACTACCATTTTCTTCTTCACCTCAGCGTCCGGGGAGCCTGAGAATTTCGTTTCTTCTTCTTTTTCTCCTCCTTTATGGCAGCTTCGGGCTGTCCCAAAGAAAAGGGTTCAGCAAGCGAGGACGGGGCCTCGTCCTTATCCGGTGGCCGAAGCTCGGTGGTCTTGGGCAAACCTGTAAAAAAACTTAGCAAAAATAAAATTGTAAACGTAATTATTCAGGAGAAGTCTCACCAAGGGAACGGGCCTCCCGCTTTCCCTTCGAGAGATTGCGCCATTCGCGCTCGAAGTAAGATATTTGTTTACAGATCCCCTCGATCCACTCCTTGAAGCGGGGGACTGCATTGGGAACCCGGGCGACCAATGTACAATGGTACATACAATTAGAAAAAGAAAAGGAAATGCCAAGTACTCAAGAAGGAAAAGACTTAAGGGATGAGAACCACTTTTTAGGGAAAGGTAGAAATTCGGGGGGAATAAGGTCTTCAATTTTCACCCGAACGAATCTTCCCTGCCAACCTCAATATCGATCTTCACCGATTCTCGAGAATGGAGCTTTGCTTGCTCGACGAACGAGCTTGATCAACCCCCTCAGAAGATTCAGGGACTGTAGAGGCGAAGCAGGTGGTCCAGGGTGAACCGATGAGCTTCGGTGTTATTTACGAAGTGGCAGAGGTGAAGCAGGTTGTCGAGGGTGAACCGAGGAGCTTCAGTGTTGTTTAGGAAGTGGCAGCGGAGGATTATGATCCTCCAAAAGGACGGGTGAATCTTCCCAAGGCAGACCTCGTACCTTTTGTAGAAGTCGAGGATGTGAGCGTGAAGGGATAAGTGCAAACACTTAGATACCCCTCCACGTGAGTGGTGATGTCTTCGTTGGGCCCGAGGACAACCACCTCATTTCCCTCGCAGTTGCAGTCCACCCAAACTGTGGGGAGTGTGTCCTTAGTAATGGAGCAGGAGTACTTCCATACTCCCCTGCCTCGGTCCTGTTGACTGGAGGCCTTCTCGACTTTGAAGTTGTTCTCGACTGAACAACCCTCGGGGACGATACTCTTCAAGGGAGGCTCATGGGCCACCTCAGGAACGGACAACTCGGCATCCATTGTGGGGTTGGAAGATGAATGGGCGGTCTGTTGAGGCACGGATTTGGAAGTTTTAGCCATAGGGTTCTGGAAAATATGAAGGTTCGAAGATAAATATGAAGATTTGAAGATGAGGATGAATATTCAAAGATGGGGATGAAGATATGAAGGCTTGTTTTGAAGATTTAGAAAGGCTACGAAGATTTGAGGATGGGCATATGAAGATCTAAAAAGCGATGTATGTAGATATGAAAGGGTTAGAATTAAGTGGTGAATTCGAGGGTAAGTCAAAGAGCTCTAGAATCAAAAAGTAAAAAAGTGAAAAAGGGGTCGGAGCTTTTATAGAGGGAGGATAACCAATGCATTGACGTTTCGCATTCGAGAACAGTCAACCGGCGGCTAACACGTATCCGAAGTCAGAACGACGCGACTGATGGGACGTTTTGCTGACCCATCAACTCGGATGTAACGTACGGAAGAAGGAACCTGGGTTAATGTCACTTCGATAAATCTACTCTCCGAAAAACTAGAGGACTATCTGTGTACGTGTCAAATCGGGGGTAAAGTTTTTCCAAATTTTCCGATGAGAGAACGAAGGAGAAGCGCGACTCGACGTGATTCTAATTGAGGCCAGGAACACATCGTATCGAGACCAAGGGAGAATGAACTATGTATCTGAGATCGAATACGGTAAAGCGACGTACCCTGGACCAAGTACAACTTCTAGACCTCGGGAGATGCGGTGAACGATTATGCATGGCAGATTGGGGGCGTAATATTCGCCCTCAACCGAATATTACAGCACGAGTCCCGTACAGTATCAATTATGGATCAACAATAATCGGAAATGATTTTTTACCCTTTTTAGACTTGTACTAGGACTGAAATTCTCCTACTTTATAACGGGAATTTTTTCTTTAATTTGACGTGTAACACGTAATTCAAAGCAATAGAAGTTTGCTCTTGTCTTCGAGCTATTGTTCAAGGCATTACTCATTTGTTCTTTTCTTCATCGCGATCGATCTTATGTTGAGGGTCCAATCGAGGGCGAGACCTACTGTTCAATCTAAGATCAGGCCTGGTCATTACATTGCGATTGATTTGATCGTTTATTTCGTCTTTAATTTATTTATATGTTATTCTTAATTATTCGTATTGAATTAAACTATGTATCCTTTATCGGCGTACACATTTAATTGTTACTCATCTTTGGGGTAAACACATATACTCCCTCCAGTTCACAATAAGTGACCAGTTTGCTTTTAGCACGCCCATTAAGAAAATACCAAATCCTATACAAAATACCTAGTATGACTAAACTACCCCTAATTAAATATTTAATGTGAGAAGTAAGAAAACTTTTTAGGAATAGGTACATAAGGGTTATTTGTAAAAACAAATTAAATTCTTTCTTGATTATATAAATGGACACTTAATTATTTTTGTTGTATGGGATAAAATAATTAAGAGTAAATAAGTAATGGGCAGAATAGGAAGTATATATTAGTTGCTCCTACCAAACACAATTTAATATGGTAAATTAGGATTAATCTAAAATAGAGTCCCCACAATAACTACTCAGGATTTCACGTGGATCATAACTTACAGGCACAAATCGTTTTCTCCAATCTTTCCGACTTTATGTTAGTTTTATTCAATTAAGTTATACTATACGAAAGTGACCTATATATTGGGTACATCCATCAAAACTACGAAAGTGATATAAGCTATATGGGTTTTATTTATTCGATACATCCATCAAATTAATAATCAAATAAACGATGAAATCTATCGCTGTTAAATATAATGTTATGAAAATAAAACTTGGGCCACAAATCATTAGAAAGATCTAACAATTAGAACTTAGGTAGATAAGCTGAGAAAGGAAATTAAAAAAAGAGTATTTGTGTGGCAAGAGTGTGAGTTGTTTAATTAACATAAATAATTTTTTTTTTTGGTCAGAACATAAATAATTAATGATACTCCTCCTACTACTCCCTACTCTCTGTTTCTTAATTAATGTGACATTTTTTCCTTTAGTCAATTTCAAAAAAAAAAAAAAAACTTATATTTAGTAATAATATAACTTTAAATTTTTTATTCTTTTCTAAATTTGATGATTTATAGTACCATAAATTTTTACGGTTTGTATTAAATCACAAATTATAATTTTCTTTATTCTTAAACTACGTGCACAATCAAATGATACATAAATTAAAACGAAGAGAATACTGTTAAAAAACTCCTACTATACGTAAGCGGTGGATGGTGATTGGACCAGCATCTATATAATGCATGCGCGCTAGATGCTATGAGCCTATGCTTAAAAATGACTCTCCCCTATTGTTTATATTTAGCATATCTTGCTTTAAGTTATAATTCATCCAAATTTACTTGAGTAAAAATGAGTTGAGCTAATTCGAGCTGAACGACAACACAATGCCTCCAACCCCACCATCCCTATCCCACCCCCATCACCCTACCCCTACCTTGCCTCCCCAGTCTCACCCCGACCCGTAGATCCCGACCTACCACCATTTTTTGTCCTTACTCCTATAATATGTTTTTAAATTATATTTTTTTTGACCTAACAAAATATCTAAAAATAAGTAAAAAAATCACTTATTTTCCTTCATCAACCACACACTATATATATATATATATATATATATATATATATATATATATTAAAAGCATGAAACCCCTTAGCAAAATGTTGTTCGCCTTTTTTACCCTTTAATAACAAATTTTTACACTGGACACAATAGTCAATTATTTTCCTAAACTTAGAACTCTAAAATCAACTAAGTTTTATTTATTGAATCCTTTCTTATCTGATTTAGGTAAGAAATTCTAATATTCAAAAAATTAGATCTAACACTTCAATTGGAATAAACACATAAAATTGAGTACAAATGTAATATCGAACGTTTACGCAAGTTAATACTTATATGATCATTGACACACTTAATAATTATATTAAAATAAGCAAACACATATAAAAAATTATAGCTATGTATGTAATATAGGAGTCCTAAAATAATAGCATGCTCATAATACCGTCTATTTATAGAAAAATACGCAGGACAAAGTTTCTTGCGTCATTGAATAATTAGATAAATAGGATACAATAATTATTATTTTAAAATTTTATACCATTTATCTTTAGCTTTCTTTTATAATAACTCCAACATAATTTTTTATTTAAATTTTGTGTATTTTTTTTTAAAAACATTATACTCATTAACACGAGGTACACGCAACGCGTGTACCCTAAAGACTAATTACTATTGATACGTAATTATAAGCCATTAAACATAGCACTTTTTTATTCTAATAAGATATTTCAAATTCAAGCTCTTAAGTATGGAGGCGTTTTCGATTAAAAAGAAATGTTTTATTTTCAAATACAACTTTTCCATATAACCTCAAATTAATCGGGCCCCAAAATAAATATAAAACAATGGAAGCGGAAAACGAATACAAGATACGTGTCAATTATTTTAACAAAATGTTAACATGAATATAACAAGATAGGACGTATTTTATTTAATGTTCTTCTCACTTCTCAGAGAAAGAACCAAACTTCTGCAGTGGTCCTTACATAAATTAAATATGTAAGGAAAAACGTGTTATACAAACCGGATAAGATCCTACTCCTTGCCAAGTCAGTTTATACGTTCATTTTTTTACATCTAAATCTCATGTTATATAAAGCACAAATATTTATAATAAAAGTAAAAATAATTGGCAGACCGTATGGTCCCCAATTCAACTTGTTTCGACGTTATGCATGTGCAAGGTTCGAGAAATAGCCGGACGATAAGTAACTATTTGTACGTTGTCTTACCGTGCAGTTTTGCAAGAGGTTGTTTCCACGGATTGGAACCGTAACCTCCTGATCACATGGCAATAACTTTGCCAGTTACGCCAAGACTCTCCGAACACCGAAAGGAGAGCCTTATATTAATAATCACACTTATATTAGTCAAGTTGGCAGCCAATCTAACTCATTAGCGTCAATATTAGTTAATTTAATTTTTTTAAAGTTAAAAATATTTGCTTAAAATTTTTGAGGTCACTAGTGATGTATCATTTTCCTCGCCATTTGGACGATATTTCATTGAAGTTGAAAACAAATATTGAAGTTAAAAGTGAAACATAATATTTTGATAGTAGTTATTTTATTGCATGCATGAACTTCATCTATTAAATAATAATAACCAAAATTTTGTGAATGGAAATTATTATTTCACTTGAAATAAGGCTCATTCAATATTTCACTATTCTTTAGTGAAAATTATTTACTCTTCCAACTTTACTTTAAAAATCAAATTCCCTCCTCAATTTTGAACAAGAGACGTAGGTGAAATAAGTAGTCTTTAATATGAAACGTTAAAACCCCTAATGACTTTATACGTCGTAAAATTCAGAATATAGTTGGGCCCTCTTAATTCCGCCACTGGATAGTTTTTAAAAAAAAGTACTTCATCTGTTTTTATTTACTTGCCACGTTTTACTTTTCAATAGTATTGACTAATATTTGAATCTAAATTGGATTAAATTAACTTAATGTTTAAAAATTAAAACTTAGACAATCAAAAATTATATAAAAGGTACTATAATTTATTAAAAAAATCATGTAATTTAATTTTTTTTAAAATTAAAATAAGGAATTTTTATTGATAACTATGTACTGTTATTGCATAAAGTCCTCCCAGCCATCCCATTGGGATCGAAACTGTGGGGAACATCGAACAAACAGAAGTTTTTAACGGCATTATCATTGCCCAAACTAACTAGTTTTTTGCATGTTTCTTCCGAAACAATCCTAAGATGAACTTTTCTTACTACATCATCGTTCGGTGCTGACTCCACCAGTGGAGGAGGTGCAAGGAAGATGACTGACTTATTCTTGTTTTCCAGCTTGAGACAATCCTTCGCCAGGAGATGTGATATTGTATTTGCTTCACGGAAACTGTGCTTGAGTAACGAGTACCCCAATTGTGCCATTGACTACCTGCAAGAAGCAATAATGTGTTTGTAAATTTGGCAATCAATATGGATTAGGTTTATTACCTCTGTGGAGTCAGTTTCGACTTCAATTGGCTGAAGTTTATATTGGACTGCTAGGCGCAAACCTTCTTCTAGTGCCAGTAGTTCTCCTTGTGTGCTGCTTATGACCTTTGTGTGTCTTTGGAATCCTAATACCCAGTAGCCTTGACTATCTCTAATTGATCCTCCCAAGCCACCCATTATTTTGTTTTTAACATAGGCACTATCACAATTGAGTTTATATGACCCTCCAGTAGGTAGGTTCCATGAGATTTTTATAGTGCGTGCATTAAGATTTTGGTGTATATTGCCCGTTAAGTATTTGAATTCAGCTGCCTTCATGAGGGTTAGTGAGAGAGAGATATACCTTGATTCGTTATTGATGCTATTTGAGTTACGATTGATCCAGATATGCCATATAGCAAAAGGAAAGATGTCATCCCAATTTAGAGATGAGTATAATTTCTTTGGCTTTATGAACCTGATTGAGTCGAGCCAGTGGATCTCATTAGTGTTTATAGGGCTTGGGTCGAAGTGATCCCAAAATCTCATGGCAATGGGACATGTCATAAATATGTGTTTGATGTTTTCCTTGTCTTTTCTACATGCAGGGCATATTTCATCTATATTTATGCCTATGTGATGAAGAAAACATCTGCTGGGCAGTTTATTATGATAACAAAGCCAGAGGAGATAGGTGATTTTCTTTGGCATCTATTTCCTCCAAATTCATGCAAAGTTGGTGTTGGTATTTTCGATGGGGTGCAAGAGATTTATTGCTGTTTTTTGGCTAAATAGCCATTGTTGGTTTGGAACCAATATTGAGTATCCTTAGTAGAGGGGTATTTAGGGATATAGGTGCTTTGGATTACTTCCATTATGGTATGGGGTAGGGTGAAGGATAAATATCAAGTTTCCAACTCTGATTATCAAGGACTTCCTGTATTAAAAGGTTTTCTTCTTTCTTTTTGTAAGGGGGCGTATATTTGGGTTCTGAGTGGTAGGTGGTTGGGTACCCATTTGTCGTGCCAAAACTTTATTCGATCACTCATTCCTATATTCCATGCTAATCCATTGTTACAAAGCTCCCACCCTTGTAATATACATTTACATATGAAAGAGCAATTACTAGTGTTGTTTTTAAAGGCGTATTGCTTTATTAGAACATTTGCCCAAGGTGATGTAGTGTTATTGTAGAGGCACCAAGTTAAATTAGCAAGCATTGCTTTATTTTTATGGGCTGCTTTGACTAGTCCTAATCATCCCTTTTCCTTTGAAGTTGTGACTATGTCCCAATTGATAAGATGAAGTCGTTTTTTCTTGGGTACTGCCCCATAAGAAGTTTCTTTGGAGGTGATCAATATTATTAAGAGTTTTTTTTTATAATTGGAAGTATTGCATAGAGTGATTGGGGATGTTGTTTAGGGTAGATTGGATTAGGGTTGCTCTTCCTGCGAAATTTAGGCAATTAATTTTCCACTTGCCAGTTTTCCTCTCATATTATCTAAGATGTGCAAGAAGTCATTTGCTTTGGGAGATTTATCTACAATAGCGAAGCCTAAGTATTTTCCAAAAAAATTCCCTATTGAGATATTGATGAGGCCCCCGGTTTCTTTTTGAGTATTTAGGGGACAGTTATTAGAGAAATTTTTATTTTATTTTTTATCGTTGATTTTTTGCCCAGATAGTTCACAAATTTTTTAAGGGTGTTAGAGATAGTTAGGCTAGTTTTCTTATTGACATTGGCCAATAGAGTAAGGTCGTCAGCAAAGAAAATATGTGATAATTTGGGACCTCTAGTATTTAAAGAGATAGGGTCCCAACTATCACAATCTACTTGGTGCTTAATAAACTTAGAAAATATTTTCACACTTAGGACAAAGATGTAAGGTGATAAGGGGTCTCCTTGTCGAATGCTTCTAGTGGGAGAAAAGTAATTTGTGTTAGTTCCATTAACTAGGATTGCTATGTTACTGGTGGTGATACAATTCATGATAAGTTTGGTGATTTTTGGGGGGAACTTGAAGTAGGACAGGGCCCTATAAATAAAGGACCATTTGATATGATCAAAGGCTTTCTCTTAAACTATTTTAATAATCATTTTTGCATTTGAGCCTAGCATTTTTCTGAATTTATTAATAATTTCCTAAATGATTATACCGTTGTCTGAGGCCCTTTTATTTTTTAGGAAGCTTGATTGAAAAGGGATAATAATATTATTGACGTAAGGTTTTATTCTATTGGCTATGATCTTAGTTACTACTTTGTAAATGGTATTACATAGACCAATAGATCGAAAATGTTTTAGTTGGCTGGCATTGGGAACTTTTGGGATAAAAGTAGGTGTTGTTCAAAGATTGAGGAATTTCTTGGTTACTAAACTTTTTTTAACGTAGCTAATGATTGAATCTCTTTTTGATAAAAGAAAGGGTGAATCCCATCTGGTCCAGGTGCTTTCATTGGTTTAAAAGAGAAAATCGCATTAGATATTCCCTGCCTTGAAATAGGATTATCTAGATGACTAAGATCAATATTATTGAAGCTCTTAGGTGACCGAAAAATTTCCTTCCAGTTCGTGTGAGTGTGTGTGGTAGTGAAGATGTCCTTAAACAAAAAACAAGTGTGTCTAGTTATCTCCATTGGATCCTCAATCCAGTGACCTTCTTCATTTTTTAAGCGAGAAATTCGGTTATGCTTCCTTCTAATTAAGGTTGATATGTGGAAGAATTTTGTATTGGCCTCACCATAGTTAAGCCAATTAATTCTTGACCTAAGTTTTCAAAACTCCTCTTCTATTTGAAGTATTTCATTATAATCTTTTCTAATTTGATTGTCTAAATTTATGAGGAAATCACTGTTAGGGAAGTTATGAGAATTTTGAATTCCTTTTATTCTTGCAATAATTTTCTTTTTCTTTTGGAATATATTCCCAAAGACTTCTTTGTTCCATTGAGTGGCTTTTATTTTAAATGTGGACAAAGACTCTTCAAAGCTATTGTTAGACCAATAATTTTTCACCAGGTCAGGGAATTGAGGGTGGGAGCACCACATGGATTCTAGGCGAAAAGGTCTAGTGTGAGGATATGTGAACCTAGGATTCAAACGTATAAGGAGAGGATTATGATCACTATAAGTTCTAGGAAGATGGTCTACTATTGCATTGGGGTATTGTTTGGCCCAATGTTCATTCACAAAGCATCTATCTAAGCGTTCCATAATGAGGTCGTTTTTTTCCCTAAAATTTGTCCACGTGAATTTAGGTCATTTAAACCTAGGTCAAAGAGACAATTTTGAATAAAATTCTATAGTTTAGCGATTTTTCGACAGTTAACTGGCCTTAACCCCCCCCCCCCCC
>ML295608.1:66367-138029 GCA_005239495.1 Nicotiana undulata | reverse complement strand
AACTTGGCTTTACCCCCCCCCCCCCCCCATTTCTCATCTGATGAAAGCACATCGTTAAAATCTCCTGTAACCAACCCTGGGACCCTAATATCTTGATATCTAGATGAGAGGTTTTCCCATATTTTATTTCGTTTAGTAATAGAGGAACTATCATATATTTCACTAAATAACCAAGGTTTCTGATTTGGAAATACCTTTATCATTACATGTTGCTCCTGATCCTCTCGAACCACATCATTAACAGAAATCATATCATGCATCCACATGATGGTTATCCCCTCTGACCTTCCTTCAGCTGAGATCTCAACTAAATCAGAAAAGTTGAATTCCTGTTAGATTGGTGCATGTGCATGCATGCGAGTCTCTAGTAGGGCAACTAAGCAGGGTCGATGGGTACCTATAATGTCTCTGAAATTTCGGCGAAACATGGCATTATTTTCCCCCTCACGTTCCAGATTATGAAATTAATTAGTCGACTCATGAGGAATGGGGGTGTTGGATGTTGTCCCTGGTTCTCTTCCAGTCTCAGTGGTGGGACTTCTCTCAGAGTTGGGTTGAGAACTACTGCATATTTCTCTGCTTCTGGATTTAGGGGGGGTCTTATATCCATCGAGCACTTGTAGGGCAGTTGATGATAGACTTCTTGTCTTGCCTCTCCTTGTAAAGAAGTATTGCTATTTCTCTTAGGCTTTTGAACTCTATTCGAGATTCTCTTAGGGGTATTACTATTGCTTCCACCTCCCCTTGTAGGCTGTTTCCTAAGTTTTGTACGTTGGGAGGTTGATGAATTTCCATTTGGGCTGGAATTTCTTGGTTCTGAGGGTTCATTGGATTGTTCATTTGTGGGACTTGGTTGGGTGGTTGCCGTGATAGGAAGACTGGGTTCCCAGGGTTTTGGGGTGGGAAGAAGGGGAGATTGTGTATAGCTTGTAGCCCTTGTGTTGGGATGAAGTGGGTAGGAAGACCCCAGTGAGCTTGCATGGCTTGGATCAGGGCTGGTGAGGCATTTGGGGTAAGAGGATTCAAGATGTTGGTTAGCCAACTTTGATTCACATAGTTGTTCATGGCTAGCTGCATGCCTTCCATTATCAGATGGGATAGAAAGTTTGGGTTTTGGAGAATTATGATCACCTCCTGACCTTCTATCTCTAAGTTGAAAGAAGCTGTTTGTCCCATTTAGCCCCTCTCCAGCCACGATTGTGGTTGATGGTTCATGGGTAGGGGTGTTATGGAATAGATTAGAAGGTTGTTCGGTGGTGGGTTGGTAGGTAAGTTTTCCATTAGTTGTGGATTTTGTCGAGGAATTCTGAGGAGATTTGTTCTTCTCTGGAGGAGTAAAGGTAGTCGAGGCATAGGGTGGAGATTGGATAGTTATAAGCTTTTGGTTTATGAGAGGTAATTGAGTAGAGAGATCTTTTGGATTAGATTTGGAAGATTTAGTATCAATTTGCATGTGAGTTGATTGGGGTTGCGTGTGGTTTATAAAGAAGTTATGGTTGGAGGTTTCAAGGATTTCCCTATGGATTGAGAGGTTTTTTTTTTGTTTTTTTCCGGATATGATAGTGGTTTTCCATATAATCTGTGGATAGGAGAGAGGCTATTATGTTCAGAGGAGGACACTTATTTTTGTGTTTTGTTTGGCTTAATAGGAGAAGCCATGTGTGTGTCAATTTCCTCCATGCAGTCAAACTCTTGCCTAGTAATTATCGAAGGGTTAACAGTATCACTAATGAGGGGGGAGTGGTTTGGGATTTGTGTCAGGAAATTCTCTTTAGTGGTATTTAGTAGATTAAATTTGTTTTCTAGCTGTATTTCGTGGTTTTTGTCTTTTGTATTAGTAGGATTATTCGGGGTTACTTTCTCTTTGTAGACAAATTTGTGAGTATTGATGTCCATGGCATGCTTGCTATCATAATTATTTTTCTTGATGTCTTTTTTTTTCCAGCCTTGTTTGGAAGAGAAGAATTACTAGGTTGATTCTTATATCTAGTCTGATAATTTCTTCTCTTTGTGAAACTAACAATATTCCATTGATCAACATCCTTGTGCAGAGGTAGATTAGTGTTAGTAACATTATGGTTTAAGTCAGTGTTCTTCATCTCTGCGTTCAATAATGTGTAGCTACAATTAGTGTGTGTGTGTCCTAACCTGCCACATTCTTTGCATAGGAAATTTTATCCTTCATAGTGTATAGTTTGTTTGTGATTGCCTATGAAAATATAAGACTTAACAGGGTGATCTAGCGGAATTTCAACACAAAGTCTAGCATATTTGCCCCTTAAGGTGGCTGAAGTATAGGCATCAATCTTTAAAAGTTTGCCAATTTTGTTCCCAATCTTTGTTAAAATTTTAATATCATAGAATTCAGTGGGGAGTTGGGGTAATCTTAGCCAAATTGCAAATATGTTCAATTTTTCTTTGTTGGAAACAAAGTTAGGCACCCATTGTTTCACAGAGAGAAAATGGCCATTAATAAACCAAGGGCCTTGATGAAGAGATTTGGCCATATTTGGTTCATGAGTAAATTTTACTATGTAAAAGTCGTTACCTAAATTAATTAGAGGAAAAGGTTCTGTTGGTTTCCAGCGATCCTGTATTTTGCTTTTCAGATATTGATGAAGGATACGCTTACCACATAATTTGATAATGACAGAAAAATACCAAGGGACATAGATGCGTTGCAAGTCTTGAGCTGTAAGAGTAATTGCATGATCTTCCTTTTCTTCCTCCGGATGTTGCATGTATTGTGGCATGGCTTCATTGTAATCATTTGATCTTGGGAGTGTGGGTAATTGATGATCCTGGTTGAATTTTAGTGGCTCTTGGGAGAGGAGTTTATCCTTATAGGTTGATTCATTTTCTTTTCCACTTTGTCCGTTGGCGTTTGTTTTTGGATCTGGAGGTTTTGGTGGTATAGAGGCCTCCATTAATGAAGGCTCTATGAGTATCTTGGACATATCTTGTGAAAAGGAAGAGTTATGAGGTTTGTAGGTAGTAGAGAGAGGGGGGAGTTTCTCTCACTAACTTTTGAGAGAATGATCTCTTTTAAGGTTCAAGACAGAGGCAGATCTAGTAACTAAGAGGTCAGCGAATTTATAATAATTTAACTTTCAAGAAGCGATACGTGATAACTAGAATAAAGAGTACCAAAAACACGTGAATAGCATGCACTTTGTCTGCTTCCTCTCTGTGTCGTTTTCTTCTCTTCATTGTTTCCTCTTATTTATTGCCGGCTTTTGGGGTATCTCTCTTTTTCTATATGTAAATAAATTATTATAAAGATATTTAATGGATTTTAATAGTGTTATCAATTATTTTCCTATGCAATAAGCTAAAATTAAAATTATTTGTTCTGATTGTTACACAATATAATATTATAGTACGAGATCATTAGTTTCTGATGAATTTATCAATGGCATGCAACTCGAATTCAAGGATCAGAAAGAGAGAACATTAGAGAGAGAATTTTGAGAAGAAGAGCAATTTTGTTCTTCAATACAATACAGAGAAGAAGAAGACTAAACTGTGAAAAAGAAAATCACTGTGTATAACTACTCTAACCAACTTGTGGTCCCCAGCTATACAACTAACTATAGTTATTAATTTAACTAACTATTGGTTAACTACTAACTACACGCATATACTTTACACCCCCCTCAAGCTAGGACTGGGAAAGACGTTCAAAAGTCCTAGCTTGGACATCAAATATGTATGTTGTGGTCGACTAAGCCCTTTGGTGAGGATATCAACTATCTGTTCTTGTGTAGCACAATAGTGAGTAGTGATGAGGCCTTGTTGAATCTTTTCACGGACGAAGTGGCAATCAATATCGATATGCTTCGTGTGCTCATGGAAGGCTGGAATGGCAGCGATTGCTAGAGTTGATTTGCTATCACAATAAACTGGTACAGGAGATTGGTGCTCGACTCCCAATTATTTGAGTAACCCAAGTACCCATACAATTTCAGCAACAGTAGAAGCAAGGCTGCGATATTCGGCCTCAACTGAACTCCTAGATATGGTAGTTTGTTTCTTAGATTTCCAAGAAATAAAGGAATTACCAAGTTTGACAAAATAGCCTGTAACTGATTTGCGTGTATTGGGGCATGCAACCCAATCAGCATCACAATATGCTGATAATGACTCTGAACAATTGGCACCCAGAAAGACTCCCAGTCCTGGACTGGTTTTAATGTACCTCACCACTTTAAGTGCTGCTTCCATATGGGATGCTTCAGGACTGTGCATGAATTGGATGAGACTCTGGACAACAAAGGAAATGTCAATCCTTGTAATGATCAAATAGAGTAGCTTACCTAACAACCTTTGATAGGGCCCAGGATCAGTTTACATCACATTATCAGATGATCCTATATAGTTGTCAAATTCAGAAGTGGTAAGCTTCAAATTAGGTTCTATAGGGCATCCCATAGGTTTTGCACCTGAGAGTCCCAACTCAGAAATAAGCTCCAGTACATATTTACGTTGGTGCATCAATATTCCATCACCACTTCTGGCAAATTCTAGGCCTAGGAAATATTTAAGCTCCCCTAGGTCCTTGATCTTGAATGAAGATTGTAGTTCATACTTAGTTTGTTGAAGCGGTGCAGGATCATCCCCAATAATAAGTAGGTCATCATCATAGACCAAGACAATAATTATGTGAGTTGTTGTCCTTCTGGTGAAAAGAGAGTAGTCCAAGTGACTTTGTTGAAAACCAACATCCATTAGAGCTGAAGTTAACTTGAGATTCCATTGCCTAGATGCTTGCTTGAGTACATAGAGGGACTTAATCAATTTACAAACTATAGACTTGCTAGTTGAACCATTGAAACCTTGAGGAATAGTCATATATACTTCTTTAGTGAGATCACCTTGTAAGAAGGCATTATAGAAATCCATTTGATGGATGAACCAGTGCCTTGATGCTGCAAGAGCCAATACACTCCTAATAGTGACCATTTTCACTACAGGTGAAAATATTTCTTGATAGTCCAGTCCTTCCCTCTGATTATACCCTTTTGCTACTAGACAAGCCTTGAATCTTTCTACCTTTCCTAATACCTTATATTTGATCTTATAGACCCATTTGCACCCTATAGCCTTATGTCCTTGTAGCAAAGGGACCAACTACCAAGTTTTATTATCTTCTAAGGCTTTAATTTCTGCTTGCATTGCTTCTACCCACATTTTATCCTTGATTGCCTATTAATATGTTGTAGGTTCCACCTCAACAAAGAAGCTAGCCAATTAACTTTGGTACTTTGGAGAGATCACTTCATATCTAATAACTTCTGAAATAGGATATTTGCAGCAACTCACAAAACCTAACTTGTCAAGTCTAACATAGTCCTTAAGCCATATAGAAGGCTTAGATACTCTAGATGACTTTCTTGTTCCCACACCAATAGAAACATCAGAACAAACAGTTGGAGCTTCAGGAAGAGTAGTTTGAACTTCAGCATTGCTATGAACAATAGTAGAAGGACTATCTCGTTCAGTTAAAGAAACATGAATCATAGCTGATGAGCATGGAACACTAGGTGTAGCATGAGAATCATCAGTAGCATAATTTTCCACAACCATTGATTCTTCACTGAAATCCTGCCTTGGCACTGGAGATATATCTAAAAAGAATGACTTTGATGTGCTTTCAACTGCATGAAAAGGGAACATATCTTCATAGAATACCGTATCTCGACTGATAAAAAATACTCTATTCTCCATATCCAATAATTTGTACCCCTTTTGATGTGCAACATAGCCCAATAAAACTAACCTCACAACTCTAGGTGCAAATTTATCATTGTTTATTAGGTTAGTAGCAAAACACAGACAACCAATAACCTTCAGGTGTGTTAGTAAAGGTGGCTTACTAAAAAGCATTTCATAGGGTGATTTATATCCCAAAATAGATTAAGGAATTTTGTTGATAATATAGACAGCAGAGTCAATACAGTGTCCCCAATATCGAACAGGTAAATGTCCTTGAAATCTAATTGCTCGAGCAGTTTCAAGTATATGCATATGTCTCCTTTACACAACCCCATTTTGCTGAGGAGTATAAGGACATGAACTTTGATGAATAATTCCATGTGACTGAAACAAATCTTTACAAACACTACTGAAGAATTCACCACAATTGTCTGACCTAAAAACTTTAACCTGCTTGCCAAACTGTGTCTTAATCATAGCAATGAAATTCTTGAGCAAGAAAATAACATCAGGTTTAAGCCTCATGAGAAACACCCAAGTCCACATAGTACTGTCATCAACTAACGTAAGAAAGTATCTCATTCCATTATGAGTAGCAACCTTATAAGGTCCCCATACATCCATATGAATCAAATCAAAACTTCATAGACTTTTGCTAGTACTAGTTGGAAATGGCACTCTAGTTTGTCGAGCTAAGGGACAAATCTCACATTTAGACAATGTACTACTGTGTATGCTACTACTATATTATTATAGACTAGGAATTCTTCTGAGAACTTGAACTAGTACATGTCCAGTTCTTTTGTGCCACATATCCATGCTTCCCTTATTAGTTACTTCAAAGGCTTTATTCATTTTCTTCCCTAGTGCAACTGACATAATGTATAGATCTTCCTCTCTTTTACCAAACTCCTTCACCCTCCCAGACAAGAGGTTCTGAAACACACAACATTGAGGAAAAAAGGTAACACTACACTTAAGATCTTTTATTACTTTCGAGACTGACATAAGATTGAATTTCAAAGATGGTACACACAACACATCCTTCAATACATCACCTCCTGTGAGTTGACACTCTCCCATATAAGAAATAGTGGCTGAATCTCTTGTAGGTAGTTTAACTTGCCCTTAGTTCCCTACTGAAGTTTCATTTTTTAGCAAAATGTTATCACCAGTCATGTGATTAGTAGCACCAGTATCAACTATCCATTTGCATAGTTCTAATTTTCACAGAGTGCTACATTACCACAGAAACATTTACCTTCTATGTTGACTCTTGCTTCTCCAATGGAGTTCTTGTTCAGCAATTGTAACAGTTGATTGTATTGCTCCTTAGTGAAAAGTTGACCAGTCTCAACACTGATCCCTAGTTGATAAGTAGCTTGTGGACTTCTCAAGTCCTGTTGTCCAGTTGTGTCAATCATCACTGCATTGGCTTTCTTCTTATGCTTGAAGTCGGTTGGGTATCCAACAATCTTGTAATAATTCTCCTTTTGATGTCCTGTATTACTCCCTCCGTTCCAGTTTATGTGAACCTATTTCCTTTTTGGTCCGTTCCAAAAAGAACGACCCCTTTCTAAATTTGGAAACAATTTAGCTTAAACTTACAATTCTACCCTTAATGAGAAGCTTTTATAACGACACAAATACTCTAGGGCCTTTTTTGACTTGTTTAGAACCACAAATTCCAAAAGTCATCATTTTTTCTTAAACTCTGTGCCCAGTCAAACATGTTCACATAAATTGGAACAGAGGGAGTATTGCAAAACTCACATTTCATTAGCTTATAACATTCAATCTTAGTATGACCTTTCAAATGACAAAATTCACATTCTAAGTTGTAATTTCTTCTTGGTCTAGATGTGGAATGAGCAGTGAAAAGAGCTGTAGGATCAGTGTACCCTGCTTGTCCATAGGCATTACCAACAATCATTTTCCTACTTTCATCCTGAACTACCATAGCGTAGGCCTTATCTATAGACGGTAGTGTTGGCATCAATAGGATTTGGCTCCTTGCTTGCTCAAAACCATAATTTAATCCCATTAAAAATTGCAACAACCGCTGATATTCCAATTGCTCAATGTATTCGGTAGCAGATGAAGGAGGTGGTAGTATCGAATCATACTATTCCCAAAGGTCCTTCAATTTAGTAAAATATGTCGAAACGGATGAAATTCCCTGTGTTAGAGTGAATATATCCTTTTGCAAGTAGTACAATCTCGATCCATTCACTTTGTCAAATCTCTCCTTGAAAGTTGCCCATATCTTCTGTGCATTAGAAGAAAACAACACTCATGTGACTAATTCTCTACTTACATTGCTCATAAGCCATGAGGTGAAAATGGCATTGCATCGATCCCACTGACTTCCCAATTTTGCACCAAAATCTTCCTTCGATGTCGATCCGTCAACTAGGCACAATTTGTTCTTCCCTAGCAACGCGACTTGCATCCCACGACTCCAAAGAGAATTTTTTGTTTCATCCCTGTCAAAATCAACCCTACCGACATGGATCTAGGACCGTCTGAAGGATGTAGATAGAGAGGATGATTATGATCTAGTATAATTGAGATTCCGACCACTCCAGTTCAAGATCAAGCTCCAACATTCGTGTTAATCATCGAATTTTCAGGAATTGCCATTGAAATATGTAAAATAAGGGTTTAAAACTTCTGAATTTGAGTAAATCATCTTGAATTTTTCTTCAATTGCACGAAAAAATCCCTAAAATCACTCGTTCATACTACTCTGATACCATGATGAATATATCAATGGCATGCAACTCGAAATCAAGGATCAGAAAGAGAGAAATTTAGAGAGAGAATTTTGAGAAAAAGAGAAACTTTGTTCTTGGATACAATACCGAGAACAAGAAGACTAAACTGTGAAAAAGGAAATCACTGTATATAACTACTCTAACCAACTAGTGGTCCCCACCTATACAACTAACTACAACTAACCATAGTTATTAATTTAAATAACTATTGGTTAACTACTAACTACACTCATATCCTTTAGTTTCTTCGGTTTTTTTTCGTCTGCCTTTACTAACTTATTCGCTTTTACATTTTTAAGATTTCGTCTTTTATTTCCGTAGGATGAAATCATGTGATTGATAAACATATATTAGGTTAGTTCAACACTTCTACTCTAACATATACTTCTAGTTATTCTATCTATTTTTTCAGGAGGTAGAAATATTTATATATTAATGCTAAAGCTTGTTAATAGCATTATATCCTACAGAAATTTCTTTTAATTTCCAAGTCCCGTCAATTTAATACAAATATTATACGCAATGAGTCTAGCGAAAACCGTTCACTACAATAGCAGAGCCACTTTTAACCAATAAGTGTTATTCTATCAAAAAATTATATATATACACACACACACAAACAACAATAACAACAACAATAAACTCAATATGTTCCCAACATGTGAGGTCAGGGGAGGGTAGTCTGTACACAGACCTTACCCGTACCTAATGCAGGTAGAGAGGCTGTTTCCAATAGACCCTCGGCTCTGGAAGGGTAAGAAGAAGAAGAGGAAAGCAAGAAAGGAAGAGAGAAGGAAGAGAAAAGAAAAAGAGGGAGATAAAGGATAAGTAGTACCAAATAATAGCAACAGGGAATACAATACCTGAGGCGAACAAAATGACATAACGTAATAAAAATCTAATAATATGAAGGGACATGCGTGGTACTAAGACTATCGGTGAACAACTAAAAACTACCTAATAACCTTCTACCTTAATCCTCGACCTCCACACCCTCCTATCAAGGGTCATGTCCCCAGTGAGCTGAAGCGTCGCCATGTCCTGTCTAGTCACCTCTCCCCAGTACTTTTTTAGGCGTACCTCGACCTCTTCTCAAACTCTCCATGGTAAACCTCTCAAACCTCCTAACATGAGCATCAGTGCTTCTTCTCTTAACATGTCCGAACCATCTTAGCCTCGACTCCCGCATCTTTTCCTCCACGGAGGGTACTCCCACTCTGTCCTTGATAGCTTTATTATTAATCTTATCTCTCTTGGTACAACCACACATCCATATCAACATCTTCATCTCTGCTACTTTCATTTTCTGCACATGGGTGTTCTTGACTTGGCAACACTCAACCCATACAACATAGACGGTCGAACCACCACTCTATAAAACTTACCCTTAAGTCTTGGCGGCACATTATTATCACTTAAAACACCAGAAGAGAGCTTCCATTTCATCCATCCCTCTCCGATGCGATGTGCGACATCTTCGTCAATCTCCCCGTTACCTTGGATAATATACCCGAGATACATAAAACTAGATCTTTTGGGGAAAACTTGAGCATCAAGCTTTAACTCTATGTCTTCTTCATGGGTACCGTCATTGAATTTGTTCTCTAACTATTCTGTTTTGGTTCTAATCAATTTGAAACCTTTAGACTCCAAGGTCTGTCTCCAAACCTCCAACCTCGCATTTACTCCACTTCGCGTCTCGTCAATCGACACTATATTATCGGCAAATAGCATACACCAAAGCACCTCCCTTTGGATGTGTCGCGACAGTACATCCATCGCCAAGGAAAATAAAAACGGGCTAAGAGCCGATCTCTGGTGCAACCCCATCACCACATGGAAATTCTCTAAGTCACCACTCACAGTCCTCACCCGAGTCTTAGCATAATCATACATATCCTTAATCACCCTAATTCACGCTACCGGAATGCCGCAAGCCTCCAAACACTTCCACAAGACCTCCCTCGGGACATTATCGTATGCTTTCTTAAGGCCAATCTTCCTCTCCCTATACTGATCCACTAATCTCTTTACCAGGTGAATCGCTTTCGTAGTCGAACGCCCCGGCATAAATCCAAACTGATTCTCGGAAATAGACACACAAATCCTCACCTTGGCCTCCATTCTTCGGGCATCTTCTTCATCCAAAAAATAACATTAAACAGCCCATGAGCCACTCCAAGCATGCTCGCCCCGCGCTCTTCTAGAATTCCACCGGGATTTCGTTGGCCCATCGCTTTGCCCTTGCACACCTTACGCATATCCCCTTCCACCCCCTCTACCGTAATCCGCCTACAGTATCAAAAGTCCTTCCGACTCTCAGAGTGTTCCAACTTACCCAGCACAATATGTATATCTTCCTCCTCGTTCAATAGTTTATGGAAGTATGTTTGCCATCTTCTCCTAATAAGTGCCTCATCCATCAGTACTTTTCCATCCTCGTCCTTGATGAACTTGACTTGGTCTAAGTCACGGGCCTTCCTCTCCCTCACCTTGGCTAGCCGGTACAATTTCTTGTCCCTGCCTTTGCTCTCGACCTCCTCGTACAAACGAGCAAACGCCGCATTTTTAGCCTTTGTAACTACTAACTTTGCCTCTTTATTTGCCTTTCTGTAACACTCCTGATAAGTCCTTTTTTCCTCCTCGTTTGTACTCTCCACTAGCTTCAAATAAGTAGCTTTCTTAGTTTCCACTTTACCTTGGACATCTCCATTCCACCAGCAGTCCCCTTTATGACCCCCAGGAGATCCCTTCGTGACCCTAAGACCTCTCTCGCAACTACCCTAATGCAATTCGCAGTCGTGAACCACATACTAAACGCGTCCTCCCTACTCGTCCAGGCCCTCATAGCCAACAACTTCTCCCCTAACTCCTGAACTTTGTCATTGGTCAAGTTAACCCCACTTGATCTTAGGTTGCCTGCACACACACACACACACACACACACACTGTTAGTATAATAGCATTTTATTATTAAAATAAAATATGTCATAACTCACACTACTCCATGATGTAGAAAATGACCATAATCTTTTGTCACTCTTCTCCCATGTACTACCACTAATTACATAATAATTTAACCATTATCTCATGTTCTCCATGATTTCATAACTAATTATTATCCCACTTTATTCCAATTTAATTCAAGGAAGAATTCCTACACCTATAAATAAGAGTATTTCTTCCATAATGTGGTGTGAAAAATAATTATGGAGTGTTTCAATAAAATAAGGTTAAAGTTGTGAAAGAAGAATAAGAAAGTTTTTGCTTTTGTTGAAGGAAGGTGTTCATCTTGGTGGAGCTTTGGACTCAATAACTTATCCAGAGTTTGTTCGAGTCATATGGCGTGATCAGAATATTGTATACCGGGAGAGACAAGTCAAGAGGATTATTGTTGGAACAACGAAGACTTTGCTGCGGTGGGCTTGAATCTCCCCAGCCTGAGGATATTTTATTTTCTTCATTTTATTTTTCAACTGTAATCGTATTTTCACCAACACTATATTAAATTGTTTGACCTTTTTTATGTGTTTGACTTTTTATATTTTGATTCTCCTTAATGAAAGTTCTGGGTCCGCCCATGCCACTAGGCGTATAAATCTTAAGTTCTTGGATAATATTTGAACATGGATGACTTTTTCAAAACTTCAAAGTCACTAGTTAGGCTAAGAGGCATATCCTTTCAAAGGGAGTGTCTTAATTAAAATTTGTTTTTTCCATATGATATGTAGTGAAATCTTAATCTGTGATTTTTCGTCCGACCTCTTTTTGTTTTTTTTTGGTAGAAAAGATAATTGCATTAACTTAAATTAACGTACCTACAGAGAGGTGTGATGCCATAGCATCTAAACTGTTTGTTTGTTGTTGGACCATATTACATACAGATTGTCTAGGGCCTAGGGTGGGGGTGGGAGTGGGTATAGTTGCAGTGTGGCCATCCAAAAGTAGTGCATGCTGTATATAGTTGTGATTGTTGATGGTTGAATTCTCCCTCTGAGCGTCCTCCTCCAGTTGGTTGCCTGGGCATAACACTTTTCTCCTTGTAGCTTCTCCTGTTTGATCCTTCCTCAAGACGCTTCTCACAAAATCGGGTGGTTCTTCAAAAAATAAAGTTGTAGCAGGTGCTTGGAAGGTGAAGCCTTGCTTTGCCAGTGTATCAGCCACGTCGTTCCCCTCTCTGTAGGTGTGTGTCATAGTAACACTATGTAGTTGGCGCATGAGGTACCTACAATCATCAATGATGTTAGCATAGACAATATTATTCGTTCGTAGCATGGCTAGAACCTCTGTTGAATCAATGTCGACTTCCAATGGTACTAAATTGTTGTCCCATGCTAGTTCAAGGCCTTGTTGAAGGGCCTTGAGTTTCGTTTGGCTAACTGAGGTGCACTCCAATTTTCCTGAAAACCCTATAATCCAATTGCCATTGGAATCTCTGATTGTTCCCCCTATACCTGCCGTTTTAGTCGATGGTAAATTCGCCTCATCCGTGTTTAACTTAAAGCATTGAGTTGGAGGTGGTTTCCATTTTATTAGAAGAAGTTTATAAATTTTTGGTGATTTTGTGGTTGAAGCAAGATAAGTATATTCGAGTGCATGTTGAGTAATTGTTTCTAGTGATAGCATTCGTTGAGCATTACGAAAGTATCGATTATTGCGATTAATCCATATGTGCCATAAGGTGTATGTTAAGTAGGTTTTTTGGTTGATTCGAAGGGGCATAAGTGTGTGGGTATTGTGAATTAGGTTTTTTAGCCAGGTTGATGGGTGAGATAATTTGGGAATATTATTAGCCATGCTAGCTAGGCCTAGGTCTTGCCATATTTTTTGTATAGGTTGACAATGAAGGAAGATATGGTTAGTATTCTCCTGATCTGTATGAAAAATATCACATAGATCAGTCATGGTAATTTTTATGTGTTTTAAGTAGGCCTTAGTAGGCATACGGTTTTGAGGAACGGTAAAAAACACGAATTTTGGGGTACATCCTTAAATTCTAAGGTTCATTGCATTTTCTATTTTATAAGTCTCCAAAAGGACCATAATTATGCTCGGGAATTACCTTCTTACCTATAAACGCTTACTCACACTCAATATTTATACCAAAATTTAATAATTAAATATTAAAATGAAAATATGTATCACTTAATTATGTGTAAGTGATAAAAGTGCATGTGAAAACGCATATCTTATATCTAATAATTTGTTATAAATAATGAGTACAGCAACAACAATAACAACCCAGTATAATCCCACAAGTAGAGTCTGGGGAGGGTAGTGTGTACGCAGACCTTACCCCTACGCTAAAGTAGAGAGACTATTTTCAATAGACCCTCGGCATCCTTCCCTCTAAGAAATCCCACCTTGCTCTTGGGGTTACTCTAACTCACATCCTCTTGATTATACATATTGAGTGCAAACAAATTCTTATCCTTAAAAAACAAAAAATAGGAAGATACTACTAGAGAATAGAAAGAAATCTAAAAGGAAAAAGGATTCCAAATTAAAAAATCAAGGGTAACCCCTGTAACGACCCGATCGGTCGTTCTGATAGTTTTAGCCTTATTTCCCCTATTTCTGTTTTTATGTGTTGTTCAAATCTCTTAAATTATGTTGGATCTATTGGCTCGAGTTTGGAGTGGTTGTGATGAGAATTGAGACACTTAGTCTCTTAAATTGGCTTAATAATTAAAAAAGTCAAATGGGAGTTGACTTATAGGTAAGCGACCTCGGAATGTGGATTTTATGGCTCGGATAGCTTCGTTAGGTGATTTGGGACTTAGGAGTGTGATCGGAATGTGATTTTGAGGCCCGGAGTAGAATTAGGCTTGAATTGGCGAAATTGAGTTTTTGGCGATTTCCGGTCAGCGGTAGAAATTTAGCTATCGCGGTCGGAATGGAATTCCGGAAGTTGCAACAGGTTCGTACGGTCATTTTGGGTGTGTGTGCAAATTTTCAGGTCAATCGGACATGTTTTGGATGGTTTCGACATCTTTGGCGAAATTTAGAAGTTTCTAAGTTCATAGGCTTGAATCCGAGGTGAATTTGGTGTTTTGATGTTATTTTGGGTGTTCCGAGGGTTCAACTAAGTTCGGGTGATTATTTATGACTTGTTTTTATTTTTTATTAGGGTCCCGAGGGGCTCGGGATGATTTCGGATAGCCATCGGGGAGTTGGAAATTTGGAGATTGCAACAGAAATTATGTTGGTGCTGTTTCTCTTGTATGGCCGCACCTGCGGAAGGGAAGACACATGTGCGATGGGCGCAGGTGCGGAAAAGGGGGCGCAAGTGCCGATTTTGGCTAGGCTATAGGAGAGCCGCAGGTGCGAGGTTTTGGCCGCACCTGCGGAGTCGCAGGTGCGTAAAATGGCCCTTTAAGTGAAATGGGTAGATGCGCACCTGGGACCGCAGGTGCGGTCATCGCTGGGCAGATCATATAAATAGGACCCTTAGCTATTTTTGAGTCATTCTTCCACCTTTTTTGCTCGGGTTTGAAGCTTTTTGAAGGGTTTTGAAGAGGGAATTCGAGAGTTCTTCTTGGAGGTAAGACATTTGGACTTAAAACTCGTTTATATGTGACTTATGGACTGATTAGTGGTGAAATTGTGGAAAATTAGTATCAAAATTGGGGTAATTAGGGCTTGTAATTAGAGACTTTAAAATGGGGATTCGATGGGTCATTTGAGGTCCGATTTTGATATTCTTGGTATGTATAGACTTGTGGGAGGATGAGGATTCATGGGATGTAAATTTTATCGAATTCCGAGATGTGGGCCCGGGGGTCGGGTTTGGCCAATTTCGGAATTTTGGTTAATTTTTGATAACTTTCGAATGGGCTTCGTTCCTTGGCATATTATAATGATATAAATCTGTTTTTGGTAGATTTGGAGCACTCGGAGGCCGAGTCTAGAGGCAAAGGCACTGTGGGCTAGGATTTTGGCCGGCTTTGAGGTAAGTAACGTTTCCAAACTTGGTTCTAAGGGTTCGAAACCCCGAACTACTTGTAATGTGTTTAGAATTGGTGACGCACATGCCAAGTGACGGGCGTGCGGGCGTGCACCGTGAGACTTGTGCCCTGGTTCGTCCCATGGCACCATTTAGTGATTATTCCCTGATGATATATGTGCTTCTATCAATGTGAATAAGGTGAGCATGTAGGAATCATGATAAATTTTGTATATTAAGGCTTCACGCCGATACTGTTGAGACCCGAGCGGTTGTTTACATGCAAACATGCTGAAAATCATGCTAAGTTAAATGCTAAGGCTTCACGCCGAAAATGCTGAGACCTGAGTGGACGTATATTGTTGTATCCTTATGTGTTTATTTGATTTCATATACTCAATCCTGTCATAGCATATCATTTCATGCCTCAGTCTCGGTAATTGTTAATTTTACATATTTATCATTTTTTCAGGCTGATTCATGCAACTGTGAGCCCATGTGAGTGAGACTGGAGAGTAATGACTGAGTGAGGTCGGGAGCCTGTTATTGAGATAGTTATGAGGTCGGACTGCACACCGCAACGACACTTTAATCATGCCTTCGTTGGCTTGATATAGCGCTTGGGCCAATAGGGCCCCTCCGGAGTCTTTACACCCCTAGTGAGCGCAGTGATATTGAGGGATGGATCTTCCTTGGGCATGGATCTTGTCCGAAGTTGATGATATTGAGGGATGGATCTTCCCTGGACATGGATTTTGTCCGAAGTTGATGATGTGAGGGATGGATCGTCCCTGGACATGGATCTTGTCCGAGTGTTGCATTCCAGAGATGGATCATCTCCGTGGAACTGGATTGGTCTTTTCCTCAGTACTGAGTGACTACGGTCAACGATGTTTATGCATATTCCGGGATGGATCTTCCATGGGCCTGAGAGCCATATATAGTACTGAGTGGACTTCTGTGGGAGAGTTGTGAGCTCTATGTGCATATTTACACTGTGATATGTTGGCATGTAGAGCATATTGAGATATATCTGGCATATTCTGGTGTTATTTTCTGATAAACTGAACATGTCTAAATTTTGCACGCTGATGATTATAATTATTGAGGTTTAGTCCGTCACTACCTCTCAGCCCATAGTTTGGGTTCGTTACTTCTGAGTTGGTGTACTCACGTTACCCCCTGCACCTTATGTGCAGATCCAGGTACACCAGGACCTGGCAGTGGTTACTGAGCAGCTGTCAGAGCTTTCATCGGAGTCGTCGAGGTAGCAGTTGGCGATCGCAACCTCGTCTTCTCCCTCTTTATCTTCCTATTGCACTTTTATTTTTATAAACAATGTTGTCTATTTCCGTATTTTGACATTATTATGTTATAGTAGCTCGTGATTGAGTGACACTAGATCCGGGGTTGGTTTTGGAATTGTGCTTTAAATGTTGTCAGAAAACTTTCAAATGGATTATTATCAATATTTTTGCTTCTAAATTTATAAATTTCTGGAAAATAAACTTAGATTTAATGAAGTGTGTGGCTTGGCTGATTCTACGACAGACACCATCACGACTAAAAATTTGGGATCGTGACCCCCCCCCCCCCCAAACAACCCAATTATGTGCCATGTCGTAACAATCTTCGTATAATTGATGGAGTATTTAACTTTAAAGTAATGTATTTTTTAATTAAGATAAAAAAAACATGTCTTACAGGTGAACATGGAATTAACGTGTTTTATCTATGATAGCCAATAGATAAGCTAGGTGAATATTTAATTCATAATATTTTAAAAATAAGAACAAAATTTAGATATAGATTACATGATAAAACTACATAGAATAAAATCTGTATAGATTAGAAACAAAAAAATTAAAATTATTTAACTATGCAATCATAATAGACGACGTTCTCTCTGTGTGAGTGAGTTTTTCGTAATTGATTTTTGATAATTTTACTTAACTAATTAATAATTTGATTGGAGTGATACTTTTGTTGCAATGTTTTAATAGAAAATATTGAGACTCATTGGACTCGCCAAAAAGTCCTTAAATGCTCTGAAGTCTGAACCAACCAAGGGGGGAAGAATATTATTTTCTGAGATATTTAAAGAATATGTTTATAACTTATGATCTAAATTAAATCATAAATATTTGGGTGAAAATAAATTATTATATTCTAAATAGATATGATATTGTGATGATTCAAAAAGTCATATCTCATTTTATAAGTCAAAAACTGTGTTCCAAGGCTTTGAAAGCCTCACTTGATCTCACCTCGTTTTGCGTGCACAGCCTGAGCGTATATTCGGGAAGCTTTTATATGAAAAATTGAGAAAATGCTAATTTTACCTCTAAAATTGAATTTAAGTTGACTTCGGTCAACGTTTTGGCTAAACGGATCCGGACTCGTGATTTGACGGTCCCGGAGGGTCCGTAGGAAAATATGGGACTTGGGCATATGCCCGGAATTGAATTCCGAGGTCCCGAACCCGAGAAATGAATTTTTGAAAGAAATTGTTTTACTGAAATTATAAGAGTTTTTGAGAAATTGATTATATTTGAAATTGATTGTATCGGGCCCGTATTTTGGTTACGTGCCCGATACAGGTTTAATATGATATTTGAGTTGTGCCTGTAAAATTTGGTAAGAAACAGAGGTCATTTGACGTGATTCGGCCCCGTAGTTGTGAAATTTGAAACTTTGAAAGTTCTTGAGATTTTCTTTGATTTTTGCTAAATTTGTTGTTTAAGATGTTATTTTGGCGATTTGATTGCACGAGTAAGTCCGTAAGACATTTTTAAGGTTGTGTACATGTTTGGTTTGGAGCCCCGAGGGCTCGGGTGAGTTTCGGATAGGCGTTAGAGTGGTTTGGACTTAGAAAATCTGGTGTAGGATTGCTGTTTCTGGTGTTGGCATTTTTACTCTATGTGAACGCGTGGTAACCCACGCGAACGCGATGAACAAACGTGGAAGGGGCAGGTTTTGTACTATACGAACGCGGCCAGTGGCTCGCGAATGCATAGACTAGGAGGGAAGGACGGATCGATGAGAATGTGCATATATTATCGGCAATTGAACAAGATTACCATCAAGAACAAGTACCCATTGACGAGGATTGATGATTTGTTTGACCAGCTTCAGGGTGACAAGGTATTTTCGAAGATTGATTTGAGATCTGGCTATCATCAGTTGAGGATTAGGGCATCCGATGTCCCTAAGATAGCTTTTCGCACTCGGTACGGACATTATGAGTTCTTAGTGATGTCATTCGGGTTGACAAATGCTGCATCAGCTTTCATGGACTTGATGAACTGAGTGTTCAGACCTTATTTGGATTCCTTCGTGATTGTCTTCATTGATGATATTCTGATTTATTCCCGCAGCCAGGAGGAGCATGAGCAGCACCTTCGAGTCGTTCTCCAAAATCTGAAGGACAGTCAGTTATATGCTAAATTCTCAAAATGTGAGTTTTGGTTGAATTCAGTTGCATTCTTGGGTCAGGTGGTATTAGCAGAGGGTATTCAGGTGGATCCCAAGAAGATTTCAGCAGTCAATGATTGGCCTAGACCCACATCAGCCACAGAGATCCGTAGTTTCTTGGGTTTGGCGGGCTATTACCGTCGGTTTGTGGAGGGGTTTTCGTCAATTGTAGCCCCGATGACCAGGTTAACTCAGAAGGGTGCCCAGTTCAGGTGGTCAGAGGAGTGTGAGGCGAGCTTTTAGAAGCTCAAGACAGCTTTGACTACGGCGCCAGTGTTGGTTTTGCCCACAGGTTCAGGGCCATATACTGTGTGTTGTGATGCATCTAGGGTTGGACTTGGTGCAGTGTTGATGCAGGATGGCAAGGTTATTGCATATGCTTCGCGTCAGTTGAAGATCCACAAGAAGAATTATCCAGTTCATGATTTGGAGCTAGCAGCCATTGTTCACGCGCTGAAGATTTGGAGGCATTATCTATATGGTGTGTCATGTGAGGTGTTCACGGATCACAAGAGTTTGCAATACTTGTTCAAGCAAAAAGAGTTGAATTTGAGGCAGAGGAAGTGGTTGGAGCTGTTGAAAGACTATGACATCACCATCTTATATCATTCGGGGAAGGCCAATGTGGTGGCCGATGCTTTGAGTAGGAAGTCAGCCAGTGTGGGTAGCCTTGCATATATTCTGGTCTGAGAGAGATCGCTTGCTTTGGATGTTAAGGCTTTAGCCAATCGGTTCATGAGATTGGATGTTTCTGAGCCCGACCGTGTTCTAGCTTATATTGTTGCCTGTTCTTCGATATTTGATCGTATTCGAGATCGGTAGTATGATGATCCTCATTTGCGTGTCCTTAAAGACACGGTGCGGCACGGTGGTGCCAAGCAGGTTACAGTTGGCGATGATGGAGTTTTACGGATGCAGGGTCGTATTTGTGTGCCCAATGTGGATGGACTTCGTGAGTTGATATTAGAGGAGGCCCATAGTTCCCGGTACTCTATTCATCCGGGCGGCGCAAAGATGTATCAGGATTTGCGGCAGCATTATTGGTGGAGGAGGATGAAGAAATATATTGTGGCATATGGAGCTCGGTGTTTGAATTGTCAGCAGGTCAAGTAATTAGAGACCTGGTGGATTGATGCAGCAAATTGAGATTCCTGAGTAGAATTGGGAGCGTATCACCATGGATTTCGTTGTTGGACTCCCATGGACTCAGAGGAAGTTCGATGCAGTATGGGTCATTGTGGATAGGGTGACCAAGTCAGCGCATTTCATTCTTGTGGCAGTTTCCTATTCTTCGGAGAGATTACCAGAGATCTACATTAGGGAGATTGTTCGTCTTCATGGCGTGCCCGTGTCCATTATTTCTGATCGAGGTACGCAGTTTACCTCGCATTTCTAGAGGGCAGTTCAACGTGAGTTGGGTACGCGGGTTGAGTTGAGCACAACGTTTCATCCTCAAACGGACGGGTAGTCCGAGTGTACTATTCAGATTTTGGAGGATATGCTACGAGCCTATGTCATTGACTTTGGAGGTTCTTGGGATCAGTTCTTGCCATTAGCTGAGTTTGCCTACAACAACAACTATCAGTCGAGCATTCATATGGCTCCCTATGAGGCATTATATGGTAGGTGGTGTTGGTCGCCGGTTGGGTGGTTTGAGCGGGGAGAGGCTCGGTTGTTGGGTATAAACTTAGTGCAAAATGCCTTGGATAAGGTTAAGATCATTTAGGATAGACTTCGTACAGCTCAGTCCAGGAAGAAGAGTTATGCAGACCGCAAAGTTCGTGATGTGGCATTCATGGCAGGAGAGCGGGTGTTGCGTCGGGTGTCGCCTATGAAGGACGTGATGAGATTTGGGAAGAAGGGCAAGCTAAGTCGTAGGTACATCGGTCCTTTTGAGATCCTTGATAGAGTGGGAGAAGTGGCTTACAGACTTGCGTTGCCACCGAGTTTATCAGTTGTGCATCCAGTATTTCATGTGTCTATGCTTCGGAAGTATGACGACGATCCATCCCATGTGTTAGACTTCAGCAGTGTCCAGTTGGACAAGGATTTGACCTATGAGGAGGAGCCGGCAGCCATACTAGACCGGCAAGTTCGTTAGTTGAAATCGAAGAGTTACCCTTAGGTTCGTGTTCAGTGGAGAGGTCAGCCTGCCGAGGTAGCTACCTGGGATTCCGAGTCCGAGATGCGCGGTATCCCCATCTTTTCCCCGATTCAAGTACTTTTCTATGTCCGTAAGAGGACGACCGTTTATTTTAGAGGTGGAGAATGTGATGACTCAAAAAGTCATCTCTCATTTTATAAGTCAAAAACTGTGTTTCGAGGCCTTGAAACCTCCTTTGATCTCACCTCGTTTTGCGTGCGCAATCCGAGCGTATATCCGGGAAGCTTTTATATGAAAAACTGAGAAAAATTCTAATTTTGCCTTTAAAATTAAATTTAAGTTGGCTTCGGTAAACATTTTGGGTAAACAGACCCGTACCCGTGATTTAACGGTCCTGGAGGGTCCGTAGGAAAATATGGGACTTGGGCGTATGCCCGGAATTGAATTCCGAGGTCCCAAGCCCGAGAAATGAATTTTGAAAGAAATTGTTTTACTGAAATTATAAAAGTTTTTGGGAAATTGATTATATTTGAAATTGATGGTATCGGGCCCGTATTTTGGTTCCGGAGCCTGGTACAGGTTTAATATGATATTTGAATTGTGCCTGTAAAATTTGGTAAAAAATGGAGGTCATTTGACGTGATTCGGACCCGTAGTTGTGAAATTTGAAACTTTGAAAGTTCTTGAGATTTTCTTTGATTTTTATGCTAAATTCGTTGTTTAAGATGTTATTTTGGCAATTTGATTGCACGAATAAGTTCATAGGATATTTTTAAGGTTGTGTACATGTTTGGTTTGGAGCCCCGAGGGCTCGAATAGGTTTCAGATAGGCATCAGAGTGATTTGAACTTAGAAAATCTGGTGTAGGATTGCTGTTTCTGGTGTTGGCATTTTTACTCTATGCGAACGCGTGGTTACCCACGCGAACGCGATGAACAAACGGGGAAGGGGCAGGTTTTGTACTATGCGAACGCAGCCAGTGGCTCGCGAACGCATAGAGTAGGAGGGGGGGCTGGTCAAGGGTTGGGTAGGCTATGCGAGCGCAACCCTATTTATGCGAATGCGAAGGGCAGGGTTGGCTAAGCCTTCGCGAACGCGTGGCCATACCTGCGAACGCGTAAGTCCCCCTGGGGCAGTGCTTCGCAAATGTGTCAGTGCTCACGCGAACACACTAAGAACTGACGCCCAACACTTAAAACAGTAGAAAAATGGGAATAGACCACATTTTCATATTTTCTTCCATAGAATCCGACTTTGGGCGATTTTTTAAGAGGCATTTCACCACCAAATCATAGGTTAGTGTTTCAAATCTCATTTTATTCATTATCCATTAACACCCATTAGATTTTTAGGCCTAAATCTTGTTCTTTAAGGGTAGAAACTATGACTTTTAGGAAAATTAGGGATTTTACAAATTTGGGGATTTAGACCTTGATTTGGGGTCGGATTCCGAAACTAATTACATATTTGGGCTCATGGGTGTATGGGTGTTCGAATTTTGGTCCGAACCTCGTGTTTTGACCAAGCGGGCCCGGGGTCGATTTTTGACTTTTTGGGAAGAATGATAGAAACCCTATAATTAAGCATTGGGGTTGAATTATTTAGCATTTATTGATATTATTAAGCTGATTATGTCTAGATACAATTGAATTGGAGGCGAATTCTAAAAGAAAAGCGATAATTGAGGCTTGAGTTTGGTTGTGGAATTCGAGGTAAGTGTTTGGCTTAACCTTAGCTTGAGGGAATATGTGTAGTGTCCTATTTGCTATGTGTTGGTGTCATGTTCAACGTATAGGTGAGGTGACGAGTACCTATACGTTGGTGTCAAGCATGACCGTGAGTCGAATATTAAAGATTTATGTGATTTTTCGTTGAGTATTACTTGAGTTTCACTTTTTTAGTTATCCATGTTGGTGGAAATTCCTTGATATTGATTAATGTTGAGTATTGGTTCCAGTTGAGGACTTTTATGTGAAGTTATGTACTAAGTGAGATTAGTTATGGTTTTCCTTTGCCGGGATGGTATTGATTTTACTGTTGGCTCCCTTGCGGGACATTGTGGCTTTATTGTTGCGGTTATATTGTTGATTTTCCTTGTCGTATTGTTGTCATTGTTTTGTTTGGGTGAGGAAGAGTGTAAAGAACAAAGGGTGATGTCGTGTATGATTTACTGTGAGGATGAGAGTAAAAGCACGAATGGTGATGGCGTGCCATATTATGAAATTAAAAGCACGAAGGGTGATGTCGTGTCGTTTCTTTTGACTTATTGTGAGGATGAGAGTAAAAGCACGAAGAGTGATGCCGTGCATTTTTATATATTGCTTGGTGAGGATGAGAGTAAAAGCACTAAGGGTGATGCAATGCACTTGTTTTGTTTTACCATTTTTGTTCCCTAAATTGATATCTAATTGTTGCTTTTCTTCGTTATTTCCATTATGTGATATTTTCTCCCCTCAGCATGTTCCCCTTTCCTTCATGCTTAGTTGCTTAATTCTTGTTATTATTATTGTCTTCGTATGTTATTAAACTACACAAGTTCATTTGGTTGTCGTGTCCTAGCCTCGTCACTATTTCGCCGAGGTTAGGCTCGACACTTGCTCAGTACATGGGGTCGGTTGTATTGATGCTACACTCTGCACATTTTTTTGTGCAGATCCCGGTACAGGACCCTACGGACCTTAGAGTGAGGAGGCTGCCTTCAGTCCATTTGGAGATTCCGAGGTAGTCCTGCAGACGTCCGCAGGCCTTGGCGTCCCCTCCTACTTTATTTCCATTCTGCTCTTCTTTATTCTGAGACTGATGTATTTATTTTGTTCATACCTTTATATGTAGTATTCATAGATAGCCTGTGAAGTTGTGATACCAAATTCTGGGTTTAGTATTATGAATTTCGTAATGGCATTTAATCAGACTGGTAGACTTTGTTTTCTTGCACTTTTATTTCTCTTGATCTTGTACATCACTCGTTATCTGATAATCTGATAATAATAAAAGAATAAGGTAAATAGTCATTAACATTGGCTTGTCTAGCGGGTTCAATGTTAGGCGCCATTACGATTCCGATGGTGGGAAATTCGGGTCGTGAGAGATATTTTTTTGGGTACAAACTAAAAATAGTATCACTCATAAAAAGATTTTCTACTTTCTTTTAAAGAGAACCTTTTGCTGCTAAATTTCAAAATTTCCCAAAAGTAAATGAAATTAACCAGAAACAAACAAAACAAAAAGTACAAAACAATACTTTTTCAATGGCGAATGTTTGAAACAGATGTACTGATTTATGTTAAATCTCCGAACTCTTGTAAGCTTGTTATACTTATATTAGTGACCAAGTACGCAAATTTAATTACACAAAATTAACAAAAAGATCAAAGAAAACAATTGGATTATTTTTTAGTACTATGTATATTTCATTTTATTTCTTTTTCCAAACTTAGAAGTTTCTTTATGAAGAATTTCGAGCCCTTTAAATCCATACATAATTTAAGTTTTTGCATATTAACAGTGTAAAAAATATTTATATAATTATGTCACTTATTTGATAACTATATATAAATTTCTTGATAACTATTGATTAATAATTTAATAAAAATGATACTTCCTCTATCACAATTTATGTGAATGTGTTTGAATAGGCATTGAATTTAAGAAATAAAAGGAACATTTTTTAAATTTATTGTCTAAAATAAAATATAAAAAAGCTAGTTAGACCATTAACGAAAGATTCCATTTTAATCCTTAAAAAAAAATTATGAGGCTAGAAATAATCTCATTAAGGGTATGGAAAAATTCTTAATGAGATTGCACTTTCCTTAACCAGAGGTCTCGGGGTCGAGCCCTGGGTATGGAAAAATCCTGGGTAGGAAGCGCTTCCCCCCGAATGGGGCCCTACGCGGCGCGAATTCGGATATAGTCGGGCTCCAATACAGATACCGAACACCGGATGGGAAACCAAAAAAAAAAATCTCATTAAGGGTAAAAATAAAAATTAAACTTTATATTGTTAATAAATATAAAAAGGTGTCAGTTTTTTTTCCGACTAACTAAAAAGAAAAGAGGGCAAATCGTTACACAAAGCATCATGCGTAGGGATAGCAATGGGGCGGGGCGGATTTTGGTTGATGCGGGTGCGGGGCGGGTTTACTCTTATGCGGGTGCGGGGCGGGTTAATATAATTTTTAAAATTTTTAAAGCGGGGCGGGTTGTGGGTTTAATGCGGGACAACTTTGAATTTTATCTTTTTTGATATAAAGCAATCATTTCAACTGCAATTTCAAATTTTTCTTCACTAGCACGAATACAATTTTGATTTATAATTAATCAAATTGCATAAGTCTCACAAAAATAAAATTACAAAAGTCAATATATCGTATTAGTAATAGGAAATGATAGTAATCCATTTATTTTGAAAGATCATATACATTATTACAAAGGTAAAGATATTCTCTGCTATGACGCATTACAAGGAATGCCGGTGTAATGAACATGTTTTTAGAAAATCAATGATTGAAAATANTTTTGGTGGTGTTCCCCAACCCCCCCCCCCCCCCCTTGCCATCCCTAATCATGCGCTCACGTAGAGTCCCGGGAGGGGCCGCACCATAAGTGACGTAATGTAGAGTTGTAGATAACTTACAATGCAAGTATTATTGGTTGATTTTATAAGTCGAATCCGTAACCAACTTTATCATTGCTCGAAAAGAATGTCACATAAATGGAACAGAGGCAATAACTAACCTATTACCAATTATAATTCACTAACGATACCAAAAGAAATTTAGCGGTAACACAAAAATAACTTTATTATTGCTCCGAGATTTCTCTTTTGACAAAAAAAAAAGTAATATCACATAATTGGGACAGGAGCACTAACTAACCTATCACAAACTAAAATTTACTAATAGCCAGTTTGGCCAAACTTTTTTTAAGTACTTTTTTTTCTAAAAATTGAAGTGTTTGACGAAGCTTTTAGAAGGAAAAAAGTGCTTTTGAGGAAGAAGCAAAAGCAGTTTATGAGAAACAAGAAAGAGTAGTCTCTCCAAAAACACTTTTCTGAGAAGCGCTTTTGAGAAAAATACATTTAGAAGCAGTTTTTAAAAGCTTGGTCAAACACTAATTAATGCACAAAATATTTTTCAAATTACTTAGCCAAACACAAATTACTTAGCACCAAAAATACTTTTTTTAAAAGCACTTCTCAAAATAAGCTGATTTTAAAAACTTGGTCAAACACACTATAACAATACAAATAATACTCCCTCCGGTCTACAATAAGTGATTTTTTGGTTTTTTTTGTTGTCCAAAATAAGTAATTTTTTCAGATTTCAAGAATGAATTAATTATTTTTTCCTACATTGCCCTTAGAGTAAATAATATTGGAGACTTGGAGTATGTGTTAAGAGTGTTTATGTAAAGAAATAATAAACGTTAATATAGTAAATTTTATTGCTAATTAATATTAAAAAATAAATTTATTAATATATATATAAACAATAAAAAAACCCACTTATTTTGAACTCGAGCGAGTATTTAACGGAGGGAGTATTTAAAATGTGTGTAACTAAATTCAGAAACCATGGAATTCAGTTGAAAATGTGTAAAAAAGGATTATCTATACCACCCTTATTTCTGTAGTTTTTTCGCGTCACACGATTGTCTTCCCACAAGTCTAAACCTTTTCTCACTATGTGGGTCGGTATTATTTTACACTGAAAATCAAAGAAAAGTCTTTGATTTTTCTTGGGTTGAGTAATCTTGAAGATTAGTTGAATAAAAACTATACTTTGGGATTGAAATTCTCTTGGGACTTTGTCATTTGTGGTATTCTTTTTAGTTTGTGCGTTTTGACTATGGCAATCAATTTCGCCGGAATCATCGCTTTCCGATGACCGGAATAAAATATGATGAATAAAGATCAAAATTTTCTATGTATTATTTATTTTCCATATATAATATCTTTCTCTTGGACACTTTGTTTAGTTTAACCTAAAAAATTATAAGCCCAAAATAATTATTAATGCTTCCATTATGGTAAATTATCTATACACTTCTTTATACATCAAGATGCCATTTTGAGAGAAGTAATTTGTCTCATATGCTTTTTAAGTATTTTTGAATTATTAATTATTGTAATTTATAATATATATTTTTTTTTAAACACTTAAAGATTTTATATTAAAATTCTAGTCAAAAAGTTAATTCCTTTGACTCTGGATGTCCGCAAACTACCATATAAATTGAGACGGAGGAAATAATATATTCTTATGCTTAAAAAATAATTTAAATTTTTCATATTTTTAATAAAATAATTTAATAAAAATAACAATAACAATAACAACAACAACAACAACAACAACAACAACAATAATAATAATAATAATAATAATAATAAATAATACAATATAATTCCGTAAATGTGGTCTGTCGAGGGTACTGCGTACATAATCTTACCTCTACCCTGAAAAAATAAAGACACTGTTCCGATAGACTCTCGGTTCAAGCAAAAATAAAAAAAGAAGCATAAACAACAAGTTCTTTATTACTCCATCCGGTAAAAAAAAAAAGTGACTTTTTGGCCTTTTTTTGTGGTTAATTTTTCCAGATTTCAAGAATGAATTAATTATTTTTCCCTACATTGCCTTTGAAGTAAATAGTGTTAGAGTATGTTTTAAGAGTATATATGTGAGATAGTAAAGGTTAATGTGGACAATTTTATTATTAATTAATGTTAAAAGACGAATTTTTTAATTTGCGTAAAAACAATTAAAATTCACTTATTTTAAACCGGAGGGAGTATTTAGTTGGAGCAACTAGTTATTTAATAAATAAATAACTAGTTGTCCACAAACTTCAAAAATGGAGTTCCTGTATATAATATAGAGCGACCAGTTAATATTCTTGCCTGATCATCACACATATAAAGGAGAGGGAATAGAATTTAGAATCCCGTTTATATCTCTTCCATTTCTTTCTCTTTCCCCCTGTTTTTATACATCATTTGTTTTAATTTTATCCCTCTAATTCTATTCACAGAGTTTGGAGAGAGAAAAAAAACTACTAAAACATTTTTCCTTATTTCCTTTTCTCTCTTTCTCTCTCTCTCTGTGTAATTTCTTTCTTTTTCATTCAAATAATTCTTATATATTACCATGGATAAAAGCTCAATGCAATCAAATCTTGATTGTTTCCTTAATTCCATAACCCCATTTGTCCTATCCCAGTTTCTTGCTAAGGTTTGTGTATTTTCTTCTTCTTTTTTTTTTTTTTGTTGCCAAATATTTTTTGTTTATATGATTTGTGTGTGCAGAGTGAGATAAGAAACCTTAATAGGCTATGGCATCCATGGGAAAGGGAGAAGGTGGAATATTTCAAGTTGGCTGATCTTTGGAATTGTTATGATGAATGGAGTGCTTATGGTGCTGGAATTCCTATTAGATTGGATACTGGGGAAACTTTGGTTCAATATTATGTCCCTTATCTTTCAGCTATTCAAATCTTTACCAGCACTTCACCTGCTAACTTTTTGAGGTACACATTCTTCATATCTCAATTTCATCATACTTCTATAGTTTTTTTGGGGGTAGGGGTGGGTGTGGGGATTCTTGCTTTTCAAATAAAAGGGGCAGCCCGGCGTATTAAGTTACTGCTATGCTATGCGCTGGCCCGGGGAAAGGCCTGACCATAAGGGTATTGTAAGTGCTGTTTTTATGGCTCGAACTCGTGACCTCCTAGTTAAGTTACGCCAAAGCTCCCCTTCTAGCTTTTCAAATGTATTTATTGTATTTTAAAATGGGAAGTTTTAATGCTTACGCACAAGGTTGAGGTGGTCAAAATTTGTGAAGGTGGTTCTTGCCTATTGTTGAAGTTAAACTGGTTTTTAGAATTGTTGTTTATTTTGGTAATCATGTGTTTTCTTGAAGTTTAGTCCTTCATATGATGCTTATACACCAGGTTGAACTGGTCAAAATTTGTAAAAGGTGGTTTCTTGCCATTTGTTGAAGTTAAACTGGTTTTAGAAATGTTGTTTATATTTGTTGATCATGTCTTCTCTTGAAGTTTAGTCTTTCATATGATGCAGTTGAACTGGTCAAAATTTGTAAAAGGTGGTTTCTTGCCTTTTAATCTATGTTGCTCGGACCCTCCGAAAATATCGATGGGTGCGTGTCGGATCCTCAAAAAATAGTGTATTTTTGGAGGATCCGACACGGGTGCGGCAGCTGTTTTGGAGAGTCCGAGCAACATAGCTTTTAATGAAGTTAAATTGGTTTTAGAATTGTTGTTTACATTTGGTGATAACGTGGTCTTCTCTTGTTGTTTGTTCAGTAACAATTAGGGTCAACAATGGTTATGTTGAAAAATGATGATATTACTTTTTGTGTTTTTAGGGAGGAGGCCGAGTCTGTTTGCGAGACAAGGGATTCTTTCAGCGATTCATTAAGTGACGAGAGTGAGAGCGAAAAGCTGTCAAGATGGGATGGATGTTCTTCTGAGGAAGGTGCAGTTGAACAAGATAGCTTAAGTAGAACGAACGACAGATTGGGCTATCTTTACTTTCAGTATTTTGAGAGATGTACTCCATATGGAAGGGTTCCTCTAATGGATAAGGTATTTCCCTCTTTCCAAATTCATTTCATATTATTTAGTGTTACCATGTTAGTTTTAGTTGCTTTTCTTCTGCTTCTTACGATCTTTTTGGAATCTATGTTGCTCGGACTCTCTGAAAATGTTGCCGCACCCGTGTCGGATCCTCCAAAAATGCACTAAATTTGGAGGATCCGACACGCACCCAACAACATTTTGGAAGAGTCCGAGTAACATAGCTTGGAATCAATGATTTATGCTATTGACAAACGCTTTGGGCAACTATGTGGTAGAATTAGATAAGTTTAGATAAGTTTAGTTGTTGTTCATCTTGTCATCTATTCCAGTTTCTTCTCTTAGCCATTACAGTACGGGTAATAAAAGATAGGAGTGAAATAGATTATTTGTTAAGATTTCCATCCATCTTTGTTTATGCGATTATGATTTGATTAGAAGCCTGTGCTCTTTCTTTAGATTTATGTTATGCCACTTTATGATGATACAGTATTAATTCATGTGAAATATGTGAATCTGAAACCAGCTCATCTTGCTTTCAGATTAATGGATTTGCTGAAAGATACCCTGGATTAATGTCGTTGAGAAGTGTAGATCTTTCGCCTGCTAGTTGGATGGCTGTCGCGTGGTATAGCACCCTTTTGTCTTTGTCTCAGTCCTGTTTATATGAAATGGAAGATGTTGTTTACGTATACGATTATATCAAATTCAAGTTGATTAAAGGGCAGCCCAAGGTACAAGGCTCCTGCGTTCACGCAGTGTCTTGGGAAGGACTGTACCTCAAAGGGTGTGGATTAGTGGATGTGTCCACGACTCGAGCTCGTGACCATAAGTCATCAAATTCAAGATGATATAAAATAAAATCTAATTCTTGTCCTCGATTCGTGGTCAAGAAGATCTTTTCCTGTAACAAATTCTATATGATACCATGTCATTGATGCTTTATCCTCTTATTATTGCTAACTAGCTTCTTTCTTTGCAAAATTCAAATAATGGAAAAATGAATAAAGGAATGATTGGGTCACTAACTTTATTGAGCCGCAAAATGCAGGTACCCGATATATCACATTCCTATGGGAAGAACTATTAAGGACTTGTCGACGTGCTTTCTTACTTTCCACACCCTTTCATCTTCTTTTCAAGGTATTATTCCCTTTGTCCTTTGAACAACTAAAATCACCGTTGCTTATATTCCCTTCAAGCTTTATTCTTTAGTTTTTGCTGGTGAGTATACAGAATATTCTTACTCCATAATCATTCATCTTTGTCCAGATATGGACCTTGAAGATGACATGGAGAATAGTAGTAGGAAAAGAAAGGAAGGAGAAAAGATCCCTCTCCCACCTTTCGGTTTGGCCACTTACAAGATGCAGGGCGACGTGTGGGTATCAGATAGAAGTGGAAGGGACCAAGAGAGGCTGGTGTCACTTTTTAGCGTGGCTGATTCGTGGCTAAAGCAATTGGGAGTTCAACACCACGACTTTAACTACTTCATGAGTATTCGTCGTGGTTGAAAAAAACTTGAATGATGAAAATCGTCTTTGCACACTAACAAATGGAAGCGACTATCTGCAGTCCTGTTCTCCTTTGGCCTCTTTGAATTGTCGATGCATCTTTGTAAAGGCATTTGGCTTTTATGTAGTCCCTTGTTTTTCGCGAGCTGTAGGATTGCAGTGATGCAGTCTTTAAGCTCGCGACTTCTGTGACTACTTTTGTATAGGAATGAGCCTAGCTTTTAAGCGATAAAAATGCGAGGTGGAGCGAGTGATAAGCTGTAGGGCTGTGGATTATTAGATGGCAATGAAGTCCTTACTCTTTGAGTGCAGTTCTTGCACTCTCCTTTGCTACTTTAGATCCTTCATTTGCTTAGTAAATCTTGTGCTTGCTTTGTAAATTCTAATGCTATATATGTCTCTGATCTTTGTACAAGTCATCCCATTGTAAGTGGAGAAAGAACTAACCTATTAATTGCTAAACAGATAAATGGGAAGAAAAATATACTACCATGGAAACTAGGATTCAAATTCCGAATTCCAATGGAGACAAAAGGACAACTTGGTACACAAAGCATAGGCGTGTGATATAGACATCCTATGCAAGTATGAATCACTGTTTTCACGGCTCGAACCCCTAACCTATATAGGTTACATTGAGACAATTTTACCATTGCTCCAAAGCCTCCCTTCTAAATTCCAATGGAGACAAAATTTGGGACAAATTCACAATAGCCATTTTCAGCCCTTGTAATTTAGAGTCCGTTTGGACAAAAAAAAAAAATTCCCTTTTTCGCAAACAATTTTCACTTTTTTCCGAAATCATCGTTGTTCATAAAATTTTCAATTTTCACTTGAAGATATATTTTGAAATTTTTTGAAATTTTCAAAAACTCCAAAAAGCTACTTTTCAAAATTTTCACACAAATCACTCACAGAACTTTAAAAATAACCCAAAATTATATTCATGTTCAAATACAACTCTAAAATTCAAATACCATTTTCACTTGAAATTTTTTCACTTTTTTTGGAATTTTACAATTCTTATGTCCAAACGCCCACTTAAAAATAGCCACTCCCTAGAGTTTCAAATTCTATAATGTCAGGGAGTTTCACTTGTGGAATTTGAAACTTTAGGACGATGGCTATTGTTGTAAGATAGGGCCGAAAAGCGGCTAGTGAGTGCTATTTCTATCAAAAAATGCTATCTGTATTTGTGGGAAGTACCAAGTATCCGATATAATAGGTGAGACACGCGCAAATTGGTCCGAACGCCACCGTTATAAATACAATACTAGTAAAAAAGGGGCAAGAGAATATATTGGCGTTCACATTCAATGTCATGTTCGATAGTGGACGAGATTAAATGAATAGCCACTGGCGTTTGCATAATTGCATTTGAGTAGACTGCCTACATCATACCCTTTGGGGCGCGGCCTTTCTTTGAATCATCTGTGAATGCAGGATACTCTGTGCACCGGCCCTCCATAAAAGTCTTAAACCTGACGTGTGGTTGAATGAGTTAGTTGCATATATCATTTGTAGAACAACGTCTAAATTATGTTGGCCTATTTTTATAAATTGCAAACAAAATTCATGTTTTTCTGCGTAAAGGTATGGTTTTTCTTTCATTGAGTAAAGTAACAAAATGCAAGTTACGTACTTTGTGGAGTTACAGAAAGTATCTTTATTCCAACCGAACCCATCCATAAATATTAGGCAAAAGACAATGTATTACCGCTATATAAATAATAGTCGAAAAAATATATAAAATTTATATATTTTTGTATATATATGTATACATTCTGTACGTTATATATAAAAATTAAACAAGTATTATATACTTTTTCGACTACCAGTTATAACTAATTTATGGCGTGGGATAAAAGTGATAATACCTCTAAATATAAAGGGGTAAAGTTGCTTAGCCCCAATTAGAAAATTTTAATAAAATTACAGTTTTATCTGTGTGAATTGAAATCAAATTGTGGAGATTGCTTATAATTTTGAAAAAGATAGATTTATTCATGGATAGTAGTTGAACTGTTGATTTTTCACATAAAAACACCTAAATTAAAATTTTAAGTAGATTATACCTCAATTATACCTATAACCTAATGTAACAAAACTATAACTCATCAAAAGGGCAGCCCGGTGCACTAAAGCTCCCGCTATGCGCAGGGTCCAGGAAAGGGCCGGACCACAAGGGTCTATTGTACGCAGTCGGAAATATGAATTCTGGTGACTATATTTAATTTTCAATAGAACATATATACACAAATTATTTAAAATCCCAACTCATGCAATTACCAATAATTTTCAACCCATTCACCAATTTTTTTTCTTTTACCAATTTATCCATTTTAAGCTTTTTATAAGATCCAAGTTTTCCAGCGTATAGCTGGTGATGACTATTATTTATCTTTTAAATATTTTCCGCATTTAAACTTTAATACATTTTTTACTAAAATACTATTTTCTCAATTACAATTGGGGTACTTTTAAAAAAATAGAATAATGAATATTATTAATTTATAGTGTGATTTATGTCGGCCTTTTAATTTTATAGGAAAAAGAAAGAAACCAAAAGAATAAACGAATATTGAATGAGCTGTGGACAAATATTACCGTCGTTTTTTTTTTCGTGCCATAGAAAAGTAAAGAGAGAAAATATCTATATGATTCTGAAAATAATAAACATACAAAAGAAGAATTTGACAAATAAAAAAGAATAGACAGTCCTTGACTGCTTGTGTGCTTTTGTCTCTTTTGTTTGATTTTTATTTCTTAGATTACATATATTACAATGTAAATCATGTGATTCAGGTCATTGTCGCGGATCCGAGTTTTAAATCTTACGGGTTCAACTTTTGATGTTTTTAGTATTGAACCCATTATATTTTTAAAGTTATGGGTTCATATCTACTATTTTTGTATTTTAAATAAATTTTTACACATAAATTTTTACTCTGCGTCAAAAGTTATGGATTTAGTTGAATCCGGTGATGCTACCGTGCATCCGCCACTGATTGTCTATACTCTATAATACTAATACAGGAAAAAAGGCAGGTACTAAAATAAATAATTTTAAGGTTCATTATTATGATTTATTAAAATGGTTAAATATGAAAAATAATTGATTGAACGGATTGAAAAACCCCAATAATAAATTTGGAACTTGTTTTTAGGTTTATGACCCTACTTCTTTGTTATACATGGGAGATTTACTTTTACACGTAACAAATTTATCTTTTACACATAAAATAATTTTTTAAAATTATAAATTGTAAAGAGACATGATATACAAATAGCACAAATAAATTTTTCAATATTTCAATTTAATTTACCTAATAATATTCAAATCTGTAATAATAAATATGAATGTCCCTGACGTGATTGGCAACAAGAAAAACAAAATGGACGACCATAATTGTCAAAGTGACACTGAAATTTCCTTCTAGTAATTAATTCATGCCATCATTAAGTCATTCAACACTTCCCAGTTAGGTTTCGACTTTGGCATTTTCTACGGGTGTTGTCAGTTCGTGTCAGAAATTATTTATATTTAGTAATTCAAAAAGTATATAATTTGTATAATTTTTATATATAACATACACAATATATATAAGAAAAACACAAAAATATATTTTCGATTATTATTTTCAGAGCGTCTATGCAATATCATTTTCCGTCCTATACTCCGTTGGTAGAACAGGTAACTTCATTATCTTGGATTTCTGCCTAATATTTTGTTCCTTGGGTAATGTACAAAGTACTTAATTAAATAATTAGTCGTGATCCAACTTATGTTATAGATAACCTTGACTTCTTGAGCATAAGAAAGTTCGACTTGGAAAATTCTGCCACTGATTAATGAAGAATTTTTACATTCCTATATCATATATGAAACCTTATTACCCTCAATGTTTAAGATTTGACTTAATTATACTTAGTATACCAAATTACCAATTTTATACCATACTTAATTAAGGGTCTAATTAATTGGGCGTTTTTTACTCCTTAATTAAAAGTGTCCATATATCCCACGTTTCTCTCTCCCCATAATTCCTAACCAACGCCGTTTTCCCCTCCCCTTTCTTCCTCTTCTCCATTCCTTCTTCTTCTCACCGTCTCTCTCTTTCTTCAAAAATTTGTTGGCTTTTCTTTTGCAGGGAAGATAATGGTTAACTTTTCAAGAGTTTTATGGTAATGATGGCAAGCAACTGCCTGGAAGAAAAGAAAGATAAAGATTGGCGCTAAGGCTTGAAAGATAAAGATTAGCGCTAAGATTGGCGCTAAGGCAAGCAACTGCGTGTTTGAAGTTATTCCCAAAGTTGGTATACAATCTATGTATAATGAATACATAGATTGTAGTTTAATTATAGTAGAAACGATATTGAGATCTGTTTGACTTTGTAGTTTATTTGTAGAGCTTTTGTGGATGAGGAGAAAATTTTGTAGTTAACAATGAAGATTGGTCAATCAGTGAAAGCGAGGTTACAAGCAGGCAAGCAAGGAAGAAGGATTGAATGAGAAAATAAGAGTCGAGAGAAAGAAGAAATAGTGTCATGTTTATGTAGTTTAGTTGTTGCTAGTTGGTAGTTGAAGGAGAATACACAATTTTCTGAACAAATCTTTTATGTTTTAGTAGTTCACTTGAATATAAATTGGTTGTTTTATCTTCATTTGTTCAATCTTTACAGCACTGTATCTTAGTTATATTAAACGTAGTTATTATGATGTTAGAATACAATTTGTCTACAAAAAAACTACACATTATCTACATTCTGGACACACTCAATGTCGTGATTGTATATAATTTTGTAGTTGAATATGTTCATAATTCGTAGAAGTTTTAGTCGTTTTTGATTTGTGAAAACAGAAAACAAAGCATCTACAATCAGAATACAAATAATCTACAATTTATCTACAAAATATCTACAAACTAGGTACATTGAATAGAAAGAGACGAAAATTAATACAGCGTGATTTGCGTTTGAAAATTTCTGAAAGAATCTTTAATTCCCCAATATTAGCGCGCCTAAATAAGGAATTGTAATGATACAATGATTCCTTATTTAATGAAATATCTGAAAGAATATTTAATTCCCTAATTTTAGCGTCTAAATAGGAAGATTATATCTACTAAGATTCTGTATTTAATGCATTGTATCTTTTTTGTAGAAAAACTGTTAAAAGGGGGGGGTAATTTCCAAATCATGAACATCTTTGGTAATATAATTTCCTATATGGTATAGGAACGAAAAAATCCCATTAATGAATCACGATACACCACCAAAGCTCATAATCTAGTCCAAATGTTTATTATTACCGGTGTTTTAAAAGGTTTTCTTGGTACTTGGCTTCGACGCGTGCATTGTCAAAACGTCTTGAGGCTCATATGTGAGACTTACACCTCCAAGCGCCTAACTGTGGGATCTAAATACGTCTAACACTTAATACTCGGGGCTCGGTTAACATGTACTTAATTCACTAATTAACATCATTAACTTTGAATTTTTTAACAAAAAAATGATTAAAGTTATTCACATCTATGGGAATATAAAAATGTGAATAACTCAAATAACAAATCATAGTATTGCATATTTACTAATTGAGAACATCGTGAGCGTGAATACCATTTGAATATTTCTTCAAAAGTTTATATCTTTACTTGCTAGAATTTCATGATTTAGTTCTATGTCTTTCCAATACCATACATATTTATTATTTTATTATTTAAAAATAATTTTATATTACTCATAAAGCAGTACTCCCTCAGTTCACTTTTAGTTATCAAATATTCTAAAAATAAATTTTCATTTTTACTTGTCACTTTTCGCATATCACAAGAAAAATAATGTATTTTTCTTGTTTTGCCTTTAGAATTAATTACTCATTCTAAATTATTTTCTAAATTCATTAAGAATATACACCAATTAATATGGGTATCATGGTAAATTATACACTATATTTATTATTTCTTAAGGGATATGCAAAATCAATAGTGGATAAGTAAAAGTGAATGGAGGGGTATTTGTATGGGTCAAAATCTGCCATAGAATATTTAGGACAAGATAACGCTAAAGAAAGAATTCTCGAGTTGTCGTTAGTCGAGGTAGACCAGGAAGCAGCGAGACTCACAGTCGAAGAGTCGACGAGAGCCGTGGTCGAGATGTCAATAATGGTCGAGGTCAAGCACCGTTGATGAAGCTGAAACGACTAGTTTTCGAAATAGGATACTAAAGAGAATATTTATGTGAATATTCTCTGCACTTGTACTATTAGGGTTTATTAGGAAAATGTCTCATATAAATATAAAAAGAGACAATGATATGAGGCATATGATACTCATTTGTAAGAACGTGATTTGATAAAAGATTCCCTCTCTTACTAAGATACAACACTATCTTTTTATCAAGATTTTTGTTTATATTATTTCATACTTTCCCATCAGATCCGAGAATAATTCGAACATTCAAGGATCTGTCTGTCACTCATCATTGTCAGGAGGAACAACCATCTAGCTCATCCTTTATTTGATGAATCACTCCTCATATTTACTTAAATGTCATTTATTGTTATTCATTGTTATTAAATGCTACATTATAGCTCACACTTTTTGGAATAGTTATTGCATACTGTTATCACTTTTCTACCAGATCTATTCGGCGCTAATCACGCTTTCAGAGGTTACATCTAGAAATATTATTATTAACTAGGTTTAATCCATTATCACATAAATTTATTTATTTGAACCAAAAGTTATATTTTTTTTATCAAACAATTGGCGCCGTTTGTGGGGATTTCCTAGTTAAAGCTTTTAGTTTCTTCTAGATCGACAACTATCACGAGTCACTGACGCAAAAAAACAAAAAACAAGCAAAAGCGAGATCTCCTTTCTTTGTGTGCCCAAACCCCAACATGGCAGCTAACCGAGAAGAAAGGACAATAATAATAAGTGACCTCCCAACCAACCTCACGAACGACATCAACGAAAGTTGTGAAACGGCAGACGAAGGAGCGACACCCAGTGCCTCCCTTAGGTGAGAGGGGTCACCGCCTCCTCACTGCAGCATCACAAAATCTCTTGGTAAGGGAGCCTCCACATCTGTGGGGGGAAGAGACGCCCCAAGCTGTAAAAAACCTCCTCGAAGCATGGCTAACTAACGCGCTAACCAACGTCCTCATGACACGACCATAGAGAACGCAAGGAAATGCACGATACGACAAGAGAACAAGCAACGCAACCAGCATCTTCCCATAACGACATGCATTACTCACAGTGTCATTGATAGTGCAGGTGATAACGCCCTTGCAGCCGTTCTGAAAAGGATGGAAGAAATGGCGAATGAGAGAAAGGCACTCCGAGGTCAAATGAAAGAGCACCAGGATAGGATCGACAAAATACTGGGCGCCCCCAAGCTATTGACGAAGAGGGATGACGGCCAGTTTATCGAACAGCCGTACAGTGATGATGCAACCCCGAATGCTATACAGAAAAACTTTAAAATCCATATATGACGGCACAACCGACCCTAAAGATCACATGACTCATTACGTCACTGCCGTAAAAGGCAACGACCTCGCCCAAGAACATGCGTTTTCCGTCTTGCTGAAGAAGTTCAGCGAAACCCTCACAGGAGGGGCATTAACCTGGTATTCGCAACTACCAGCACGCTCCATTGAAACATTTGAATAAATGGCCGGAAAGTTCGTAACTACCCACACCAGAGTCAAGAAGGCCGAGGCAAGAGTAAACAACATGTTTGCTATTAAACAGTCTATGAGAGAGAGAATGAGAGACTTCCTCGCTCGGTTCAACCGAGTAAGGATGACTTTTCCCAACATATCCGAAGGGATGGCGATCATAACTTTTCAGAACGGGCTGAGTAGGGATTGTTCGAGAGAAACTAGGAAACTATTGAGTTGGTTAATGAAGTACCCCCAACCAATTGGGGCAAAATCCACAATGCTTATTGTGCCGAGGTCCGTGCAGATGAAGACGACCTCAACAACCCAACCCAAAGACTGACTTCAGTACAAGCTGAAACAGGAAAGGATTGAAGAGACAACGCCAGAAGAGATCATCTAACCCTGCGACCTAACAGGGAACGACATCAACCATATGCCAGGGCGGCCATTGCGCCCTCTCCCCGCTATGAAGATGGTCAATCCAGACCAAAGACAGGAACTCACTGGAATGACCGAGGTATGCCTCCTCTATTATCTACTCACAATTTTTGTGTGTCACCTACAGAGACAGTCTACGCTCTAGAGAAACTCGGACCGAAAGTGAAGTGGCCGCCAGAGATGAGATCGGACCCGAACACTAGAAAGTCTGACGCCCTTTGTGAGTTTCACCAAGAACGAGGACAAAAAACTGAGGATTGTATCGCCCTTAGTCAAGAAGTCGTAATCATGTTACGACATGGTCACCTCAAAGAGTTGTTGAGCGACAGGGGAAGAACCAACTTCGTTAGAGGACGCGAATATCAAAGACCGCCAAAACCACCCTCACTAGCTTGAACCATCAACATGATCATCGGTGGCAACGATGACTATTCCATCAACATTGTAATGTTAACCACTATCCACAAACTCAAGAGATTAATCACCCGTGAGTTGTACGATGAACACGAAGAAAGTATCATCTTCGACAAGTCGGACGCTGATGTTTTGATCTTTCCTCATAATGATGCCCTCGTTATTACTTTACGTATTTCAAATACTGATGTTAAACTCATTATGATAGATAACGGGAGCGGGGGGCAAATTATTCATCCTTGAGTGCTCACCCAAATGAGACTCGAAGACAAGATAGTGTCGCGCTGCATCACGCTAACCGGTTTTAACAATGCAGTTGAGCAGACATCCGGAGAAATCACACTCCCAGTGTTAGACGGCAACGTGACTCTAGAAATGACATTTAACATCATGGACCAAGACACCACGTACAACGCGTGGGACGACCGTGGATACACCCCATGAAGGCCGTCTCCTCCAGTTTATACCAAGTCGTCAAATTTCCAACTCCATGGGGAGTTTTCAGCATACAAGGAGAGCAACGTACATCCCCGAAGTGCTACCGTATTGCTTTAAACAGCACGACCACTTAACAAAGGAACAACAAGGAAAAAGAGGCATAACAATCATCAGGGTCGGGGTCAGGGCATGATGAGACCAAGGAAGGCATCAAAGAGCTTTTCATACTCGAAGCCGCGAGATCGACCATAGAAGACCTCAACCCCGTTCAATTAGATCCCTACGAACATAGCAAAAAGGTCTATATCGGTTACAAACTCCAGGACCCTGGTAAATTCAGTCATTTCTTAAAAGATAACGCGGATTTGTTTGCTTTCATCCATGTAGATATGTCGGGCATCCCAAAGGAAATCGCCTCACACAAATTAAACGTCGACCCTTCCACCCCCCGGTGAGGCAAGTCAGACGTAAATTCAACTCCGCATTCAACGACGCAGTACGCGAGGAAGTGGAAATACTACTACAAAACGGTTCCATAAGGGAATCAAAGTACCCCAAGTGAGTCGCTAACGTAGTAATGGTTAACAAGAAGAATGGTAAATGGCGGATGTGTGCGGACTTCACAGACTTGAACAAAGCATGTCCCACAGCCTCACATCGACCAACTCATTGTCCCAACGACCGGACATGAGATGCTATGTTTTTTGGACGCTTACTCATGCTATAATCAGATCCTCATGGAAGAGGAAGATCAAGAAAAAACCATGTTCATCACCCACCAAGGAACGTACTACTACATGGTCATGCCCTTCGGACCAAAGGAGGACGCGGGGGCGACTTATCAAAGATTGGTGACGAGAATGTTCAAGGATCATCTCGGTAAGACAATAGAAATATATATAGATGACATGCTGGTCATGTCCAAAAGGGGAGAAGATCACATCGATCAATTGAAAGAAACTTTCGACATACTCAGACGGTACAGAATGAAACTAAACTCGCAAAAGTGTGTGTTCGGCGTGGCCTTGGGAAAGTTTCTACGTTTCCTCGTATCACAACGAAGGATCGAGGTCAACCCTGAAAAAAATCAAATCCATTGAGGGGATACCCGAACTCCTGACCACCAAAAAACAGGTCCAAAGGTTGACTGGACGCATCACCACCATATCAAGGTTCATCTCGCGGTCGTTAGATAGGTGCCATAAATTCTTTGGTGTACATAAGAAAGATAACGACCTCCAATGGACTTTGGAGTGCATCCAAGATCTGAGGGAACAAAAGGCATACCTATCGTCGCCGCCCTTGCGTTCAAAACCAGAGCCAGGGGAGCGTCTCCTCGTTTATCTAGCAGTATCTGAGGTAGCCATGGGCATAGTCCTAATTCGAGAAAACAAAGGTACGCAATCTCCCATCTATTACATTAGCAAAACACTAGTTGTTGTCGAGGCGAGGTACCCGCACCTCTAGAAACTGGTTTTGTCCTTAGTCGTAGCTTCATGGAAGCTTAGACCGTATTTCCAATGTCACCCATCTCGGTCATCATGACTTTCCCCCTAAGAATAATTTACCTAAGCCTGAGCAATCGGGAAGGCTGGCAAAATGGGCCATCGAGCTAAGCGAGCACGATATCACGTACCACCCGCGAATGGCGATAAAGTCACAAGTGCTCGCTTCCTTCGTCGGCCAACTTCAACGCAAAAATAATGCCTGAAGTCGAAAAGGAAGCCGTCTAAACTTTCCCCCAAACATAAGACCTCTTGTTCCTATAAACCGACGGCACGTCCAACGCATTGGGATCCGGATTGGGACTCGTACTTGAAGTCCCAACAGATGAAGTAATTCGCGAGTCCATAAGGTGCCCGAACATGACTAATAACAAGGCCGAGTATGTGGTCGTCATTACAGGTTTGAGACTAGCGCTCAACTATGGGGAAAAATGGTTAAAACTACACTGTGATTCCTAGCTCGTAGTCAACCAAGTCACAAGGAATTTCTAAAATCAAGGAACAAAGATTGCACAAATACCAGATCAAATCTACAAGCTGCTACCCCGAGTTCGACGAATATCAGCTCTACCAAATTCCACGAGTACAGAATGCCGAGGCAGATGACCTTGCTAAACTAGCCGCAACCACCAAAAGCATCACAATATGAGATAAAAATGTGGTTCATATGCTCAACTCATTTCTAGACCAAGTCAAGGTAAGAACTATTAACTTAATTTGGGATTGGCGCAATCGTATTATTGTATACTTGTAGGACGTAACACTGCTAGGCGATAAAAGAGAAGCCAAGAAACTGAGAGTGCAAGCGGCCAGATACAATATCCTCCACAATGACCTATACAAGAGAACTTATGGCGGCCCTTTAGCAAAGTACCTGGGCCCAAACCAAACTCGGCGCGTCCTTGAATAAATCCACGAAGGCCATTGTGGGGCACATTTCGGGAACCGATCACTGGTCTGATGCCTCATACGAGAGGGATATTACTGGCTCACCATGAAAAACGAAGCTGCAAATTTTATGAAAAGATGCAAACAATGCCATAGGTACGTATCAATGATTCACCAGGCGAGAGAACACCTCCGCTTGGTCACCTCACCTTAGCCATTCATCAAATGAGGAATGGACATCGTAGGCCCCTTCCCGACAGGACGAGGTAATGTACGATTCCTTTTGGTTTTAAATTACTATTTCTCTAAAAGGGTGGAAGAAGGAGCCTTCGCCCAAATACGGGAACTTGAAGTAATCACCTTTATATTGAGAAATATCATCTGCCTGTTTGGCCCCCAAAGAAATTAGCTACGACAACGGACCTCAATTCACGGAATAGAAAACCACCGATATTTTCGAGAAATGGCATATCAAATGAATTCTTTCAACCCCATACCACCCGCGTACAATGGGAAATAAGAGTCCTACAACAAATCGATACTAAATATCATGAAAAAGAAGCTTTAGGATGCCAAGGGACTGTGGCCGGAAGTCATACGAGAAGTATTGTGGGCATACCAAACAACTCCGAAAACGAGCACATGAGGGACGCCCTACTCTTTGGTCTACGGGACCGAGACGGTAATACCAGTCGAGATGGAAGAGCCCAGTCTAAGGTACTTCCATGAGAGAGGCACAAGCAACAATGAGGGCCGAAGGCAGGAACTCGACGAAGTTGACGTATGAAGAGATATGGCTTATATAAGAATTATCGACCAAAAACAGCAAGTAGAGCGTTATCATAACAAGAAAGAAAAGGTTAGGCCGCTCAAAGTCGAGGACTACATAATGAAAGCTAAAATCCAAGCGAGCAAATATACAGGAAAGGTAAGTCGGGAACAAATTGGGATGGTCCGTACAAAATCACAACAAAAGAGAATAATGGATCATTTCAACCAGAAATAATGGAAGGAAAGCTACTACCAAACAATTGGAATATCTGCCACCTCAAATAATTTAACTTCTAAAAGAAAAAGCGTCCCCCGAGTCGTATTTTTTTCCTCACTTGAGTTTTGTCCCAGTTGGGTTTTCTCAAGAAGTTTTTTAACGAGGCGACGAAGGGAACACTCTAAGTCGAAGTACGCGAAGGCAAGGCCCTGGTCACTATTCCATTGCTCGACTTCTTACTATTCTCTAGATCAACCAATGAAGGGACTAGATAGAATAGGACTGATACTGGAACACCATCCAACACCCAAAATCTGCAAATTTCTCCAAGTATGTAACAAATGCAACAATGCCAAGGCAATAAACTTCACATTTCTCTTAAATTCAGGTTATGTTCGACCCTGCTCGAACTAACATCTACCAGCCCTCAGCCACAATTAAATTCAGGTTATGTTCGACCTCGTTCGAACTAACACCTACCAGCCCTCGGCCACGATTATATTCAGGTTATGTTCGACCTTGCTCGAACTAACACCTACCTGCCCTCAAACATAATTAAAAACAGGTTATGTTCGTTCTTGCTCGAACTAACACCTTCCGGCCTTCGGCCATAAATAAATACAGGTTATGTTCGACCTTTATCGAACTAACACCTACCGGACCACAACCATAATTAAATACAGGTTAAGTTTGGCCTTGCTAGAACTAACACATACTAGCCCTCAGCCACAACATTAAACGAAAAGTTATGTTCGACCTCGTTCGAATAAACACCTACCGACCCTCAACCGCAATCTAAAGAAAGATCATAACCAAACAAGTTGACGAGCCTGGCCACATTATGACGCACAAGCAACAGAAGTAAAAAAAAACATACAGGTACAAAAAGCAAACCACAGGAAAAGAAACAGATACAGAGAAAAAATTTGCATTTTATACTTAAAATATATTTCTACAAAGGCTCATGAAGACGCCGCTAAAAATACACAAAATCATACAACAAAGAGAAGAAGAAAAGACTACTGAGCACCACCATCACGATCCTCTGCTCCGTCACCGCCTTAGCCACCAACACATTCGCCACCATCGCCTTCGCCCTCCGGGTATGCGGTATCATACCATACAGCCTCCTCAAGTCGATCCACACCTTCATCGTCATTGTCGCGGGCCCTCAGGTGTATCAGGATCATACCCACAAGCAAGCCAAGCCTTGCGGACCTTCACATGAATTCCTTCAAGGACCACATTAGAAACAAACCCTATCGCATGCAGATCTCGAAAGATTTCTAACTAGGCATCGACGTGAATCCACTCCTTATATAAGTCCCGAGGAACATTGGTAAAGTCCGAGATACGGGAAGAGGATGGCTGCACCAGCTATTGGTCCTTCTCAGCCTCCAAGGCAACCACTCGGTCGTGAAGAACATATGCCTCTTTTTCTAGCTCCCCGACCCTTTCATCAAGTCGTTCTTCCTTGAGCCTGGCCGTCGCTAATGTCACGGACCGGAATTCCCACCGTCGGGACCGTGATAGTGCCTAACATTCACTTGCTAGGAAAGACAACATCAGAGACTCAATAAGCAAAAATCTTAAACCTTAAAGCAATTAACAACAATTAACACATAACAAATTAAAAAGAGAGTGGAAATTCATAACAAAACTGAATATTTATGCATAACTACCCATGATATGGAGTCACAACTTCTAAGATTAACCACAAATATCTGGCTGAAAGAAAGTACAACTGTATACGAATTAAAAGAAACAGTAAAATAAACAGTTAGAAGGGGACTCCAGGGTCTGCGGACATCGGCAGATCTACCTTGGGACTCCTTTGTAGTGAAGTCAGCAGCTAGTCTCGAGATCAACTCAGACTGACACCAGAATCTGCACAGGAAGTGTAGAGTGGAGTATCAGTACAACTGACCCCATGTATTGGTAAGTGTCTAGCCTAACCTCGGCGAAGTAGTGACGAGGCTAGGACAAGACACCCACAAACAACTTGTGCAGTATAATCATACATAGAGCAATAACATTAATAAGAGAAATAAGACATGAGATATTGGGAAGGGAACATGCTGAGGGGATCACAATATAAGGAATAAAAAACATTGACAAAAATTGGATCAATCAATATGCCTTAAAAAGATAAAACAAGTACAACAATAACAAACCCAGTTTGATCCCAACATGTGGGCCTAGGGAGGGTAGTCTGTACCCAGACCTTACCCATACCTAATGCAGGTAGAGGGGCTGTTTCCAATAAAAAGATAAAACAAGTAAAAATGGTAAAGGAAACTGCACGACATCACCTTTCGTGCTTTACTCTCAACCTCACCATAGGAAATAATAGAACGGTACGACATCACCCTTCGTGCATTAACTCTCTCATATTATGACACGGCGTCACTCTTCGTGCTTTACACTTTTCCTCACCAAAACAAGGAACAATAACAACGGAGAGATAGAAATATCAAAATTCAATCTTACTTCAACATTTATTGCCACTATACCAACCTCAACTTTGAGCCAATACTCAATAAATACCAAATTTTCGTAAAACATGATAAAAGCTGCTCAACATAATGAATGGCTAAGCTAAGCATGAACAATATGATTAAAGAATACAACAGTTACAAAAATAAGACTCACTCGCATGCTATGACTCGAAAACAACACATAGGTGCTCGTGACCTCACCTATACATTGTACTCAACAACCAAACACGTAGAAAATAGTAAAATAATACCTAATTCCTCAAGCCAAAGTTAGACACAACACTTACCTCGCTCCAACGACCAAATTCAAAGCTCAACCACCTCTTTTCTTCTAGATTCCACCTCCATACCACTCGTATGTAGTCGTAATTAACTTAATAAAATTATTTATTGCTAAAGAAATCAATTTCAATAGATAAATATAGGTTTCCCAAAAAGTAAAAAATCGACCTTGGGCCCGCTTGGTCAAAACTTGAGGTTCGGACCAAAATCCATTCACCCATTAACCCTCAAGCCCGAATATGCAATTAGTTTCGGAATCTGACCCTAAATTGAGGTCAAAATCCCCAATTTGCAAAAACCCCTTTCCAAAATCCCTAATTTCTACCACGAACACCCCATATTTTAGGTTGAAATTTCATGAAATGCAATGGGTAATTGAAGGAAAATAGTTTGGAATTACCAACACTTTGGGGAAGGAATTGTCTTTTGAAAATTGCCCCTAGGTCTTCTAAATTTTGAAAATTTTAAGAAATGGCTTGAGTCCCGTTATAAATGAACCTCACAGCCCCACCGATTATTGCACCTGCGGTTCATAGGCCGCACCTGTGAATCCGCTTCTGCGGAATTGGTTGGGCCGGATGGGCCCACATCTGCTGACTGGCTTCCACTTCTGGGGAGAAGGACCCGCATCTACGAAAACTGGGGTTGAGTTTTAAACTCAACTTGCGCATCGTTCGAATAGCAGCCAGGCCCTCGGGGCTCCAAACCAAACATGTACGCAAGTTTTAAAACATCATACGAACTTGCTCGGGTGATCAAATCGCCAAGATAACACCTAGAACTACAAATTTAGCACCAAATTGAATGAAATTTTTAAGAAAGCTTCAAAACCTCTATTTTCACACCCAAATATCCGAATAACATCAAACCAACTCCGTTCCTCACCAAATTTCACAGACAAGTCCTAAATATGACAACGGACCTGTACCGGGATCCGGAACCAAAATACGGACCCTATACCAACAAGATCAAACAATAACCAATTTCTTAAAACCATTACATTTTAAGTCTTTCAGTTTTTAACAACAATTCATATCTCGAGCTAGGGACCTCAGAATTCAATTCTGGGCATACACCCAATTCCCATATTTCACTAGGGACCCGCTGGGATCGTCAAAATACGGGTTCGGGTTCGTTTACCCAAAACGTTGACCGAAGTCAACTAAAATCAACTTTTACGGCAAAAATTATTATTTTCATCATTTTCACCATAAAAGCTTTTAAGAAACACGCTCGAACTATGCACTCAAATCGAGGAGGGTAAAAATGAGATTTTCAAGGCTATAGAGCGCAAAATCGAGTTCTAAAACATAAGATGACCTTTAGGGTCATCACAATCTCCACCTATAAAATAATTGTTTGTCCTTGACCGAACATAGAAAAGTACCCGAACTAACGAATAGGTGGGGATATCTACTCCGCATGTCCGACTCGGACTCCCAAGTAGCTGCCTCAACGGGCTGGCCTCTCCAATGCACTCGAACTGAAGGATAACTCTTAGATCTCAATTGACGAACCTGCCGGGATAGATCGACTACCGGATCCTCCTCGTAGGTCAAATCCTTGTCCAACTGGACAGTGCTGAAATATAACACGTGGGACAGGTCACCATGATACTTTTGGAGCATGGACACATGGAACACTAGATGGACTACTGATAACACCGGAGACAATGCAAGCATATAAGCCACATCTACCACTCTCTCGAGAATCTCAAAAGGCCCGATATATATAGGGCTCAACTTTCCCTTCTTTCCAAACCTCATGAAACCCTTCATGAGTGACACCCGCAACAACACTCTCTCCCCGACCATGAATACCACATCACGAGCTCTACGATCGGCATAACTCTTTTGCCTGGATTGAGCTGTGCGAAGTCGATCCTGTATAATCTTGACCGTGTCCAAGGCCTCCTGTACTAGATCAGTACCCAACAACCGAGCCTCCCCCAGATCAAACCACCCAACCGACAACCAGAACCGCCCACCATATAATGCCTCATAGGGAGCCATCTGAATGCTCGACTGGTAGCTGTTGTTGTAGGCAAACTCTGCAAGGGGCAAGAATTTATCCCACGATCTATAACACAAGCGTAGAGAATATTCCTCCAATATATGAATAGTACGCTCTAACTGTCCATCCGTCTGAGCATGGAATGTCGTGCTCAACTAAACCCGCGTACCCAACTCACATTGTACTGCCCTCCAAAAGTGCGAGGTGAACTGCGTACCTCGATCAGAAATGATAGACACAGGCACACCATGAAGATAGACGATCTCACGAATATAAACCTCTGCCAACCGCTTCGAAGAATAGGTAACTTCCACAGGAATGAAGTGTGCTGACGTAGTCAGCCTATCCACAATGACCCAAACGGCGTCGAACTTCCTCTGAGTCTGTGTGAGTCCAAAAACAAAGTCTGTAGTGATACGCTCCCGCTTCCACTCAGGAATCTCTATCCGTTGAAGCAAACAACTGGGTCTCTGATGCTCATACTTCACCTGCTGACAATTTAGGCACCGAGCTACATAAGAAACTATATCCTTCTTAATCCTTCTCCACCAATAATGATGCTACAAGTCCAGGTACATCTTGGCGGCGCCCAGGTGAATAGAATACCGAGGACTGTGGGTATCCTCAAGAATCAACTCAAGAAGCCCATCAACATTAGGCACACACACGACCCCGCATCCTCAAAACTCCGTCATATCCAACGGTAACTTGCTTGGCACCACCGTGGTCCACTGTTTCCCTAAGGACCAACAAATGAAGATCATCATATTGTCGATCTCTGATACGCTCAAACAAGGAAGACCGAGTAACGGTTCAAGCTAGAACACGGCTGGGCTCTGAAATATCCAACCTCAAAAACTGGTTGGCCAAAGTATGAACATCTGAAGCTTGCGGCTTCTCACTGACTGGAATGAACGCAAGGCTACCCATACTCACTGCCTTTCTACTTAATGCGTCGACCACCACATTGGCATTCCCCGGATGATACAAGATGGTGATATCATAGTCTTTCAATAGCTCCAACCACCTCCTCTGCCTCAAATTGAGATCCTTTTGCTTGAACAAATATTGAAGGCTGCGATGATCAGTGAAAACCTCACACGACGCGCATAAAGATAGTGCCTCCAAATCTTCAGCTCATGAACAATGGATGCTAACTCTAAATCATGGACAGGGTAATTCTTCTCATGAACCTTCAACTACCAAGACGCATATGCAATCACCCTTCCCTCCTGCATCAATACTGCTCCGAGCCCAACAAAGGAGACATCACAATATACCATGTGAGATCCTGAACCTGATGGTAACACCAACACCGATGTTATAGTCAAAGCTGTCTTGACCTTCTGAAAGCTCGTCTCACACTCGTCCGACCACCTGAATAGGGCACCCTTCTAGGTCAACCTGGTTAACGGGGTTGCGATAGATGAAAACCCCTCCACAAATCGGCGATAATAACCCGCCAAACCCAAGAAGCTCTTGATCTTCGTGGCTGAAGTGGGTCTAGGCCAGTTCTTGACTGCCTCAATCTTCTTAGGATCTACATGAATGCCCTTTGTTGATACAATGTGGCCAAAGAAAGCAACTGAATCCAACCAAAACTTGCACTTCAAATTTTTTGCATACAACTGACTGTCCCTTAGAGTCCGGAGCACCATCCTGAGGTGCTGCTCATGCTTCTCCCGACTGCGAGAGTATATCAAGATGTCATCAATAAACACAATCACAAAGGAATACAAATAAGGCTTGAACACTCAGTTCATCAAATCCATAAATGTTGCTAGGACATTGGTCAATCCAAAGGACATCACTAGAAACTCATAGTTCCCATACCGCGTCCGAAAAAATGTCTTAGGGACATCATATGCCCTAATCCTCAACTGATGGTAGCCATATCTCAAATCAATCTTCAAAAATACCTTGGCACCTTGAAGATGATCAAATAAATCATCAATACTCGGCAAATGGACACTTGTTCTTGATGGTGACTTTGTTCAACTGTCGATAATCTATACACATCCTCATAGACCCATACTTCTTCTTCACAAACAAAACCGGTGCACCTCAGCACGAGACACTAGGTCTAATGAAGCCCTTATCAAGAAAATCCTGCAACTGTTCTTTCAATTCTTTCAACTCTGGCGGGGCCATCCGGTATGGAAGAATGGAAATGGGCTGAGTGCCCAGAGCCAAATCAATACAAAAATCAATATCCCAATCAGGTGGAATCCCTAACAGGTTTGCAGGAAATACCTCTGGAAACTCACGAACAACAGACATAGAATCCATAGAAGGAACCTCCGCACTAGAATCACGAACATAAGCAAAATAGGCCAAACACCCCTTCTCAACCACAGACCGAGCCTTCATATAAGAAATAACCCTGCTAGTAGAATGGCCAGGAGTCCCTCTCCACTCTAATCGAGGCAATCCCGGCAAGGCTAAGGTCATCGTCTTGGCGTGACCGTCCAAAATAGCGAGATAAGGTGACAACCAATCCATGCCCAATATAACATTGAAATCAACCATATCTATGAGTAGAAGATCTACACTGGTCTCAAGATATACAACAATAACATCCCCCACCCACAGGTGTGGACACATATATAGTGTCACTCAAAGAATCATGAGGCACAACCAAATATGAAGCAAAATAAGATGACACATAGGAGTAAGTAGACCCCAAATCAAATAGAACTGAAGCATCTCTACTACAAACTGAAACAGTACTTGTAATAATAGCATCGGATGACTCAGCCTCAGGTCTGGCTAGAAAACATAACATCGAGGCTGGGGCCCACCACTCTGAACCATATCTCTGGGAAGGCCTCGACCTGGCGGGCCTCCACCTCTAACGGCCTGACCTCCACCTCTAACAATTTGTCCCCCTACCTCTAACTGTCTGACCCCTGCCACTAGCTGGATGATCAGGCGGTGCAGCTACTGGTGCCGGAACCATGGCACGTGAACTATGATGCTGTGAACTGCCCCGACACACGAGGGAAAAATGTAGCAATGTGCCTCGGATCACCGCAAGTATAACAAGACCTCGACTTCTATGAATGCTGGCCGTGAAACTGACTCTATCGACCTGAATAATCACCTTGAAAACATTGGAGAGGAGGTGCACTGATAGGAGCTGGTGGTGCACTGTAGGCAGGCTGATCAGAATAAGGCATATGAGGGCCACGACCACCCAGGGCACCGTGGGATACCTGGAGGGCTGAATGAAATGTCCTGGGAGGATGGCCTTTACCATAAGTACCCCCGCCTCCAGATGAGGCACCGATGAACCCACCGGAATGACGAGGTCTCTTGTCCGACCCCTGACCTCCCTGTCCAAGAACCATCTCGACTTGTCTGGCGACATTGGTCGTATCCTGGATAGAAATTTCGCTCCAGTCTCCTTAGACATCTGCAATCTAATGGGCAGAGCAAGTCCTTGCTCGAACTAACACCTTCCGCCCGTCTGCCATAAATAAATATAGGTTATGTTTGACCTTTCTCGAACTAACACCTACCAGACCTCGGCCATAATTAAATACAGGTTAAGTTCGACCTTTCTAGAACTAACACATATTGGCCCTCAACCGTAACATTAAATGAAAAGTTATGTTCGACCTCGTTCGAATAAACAACTACCGGCCCTCAACCACAATCTAAAGAAATATCACAACCAAACAAGTTGACGACCTTGGCCACGTTCAGACGCACAAGCAATAGAAGCAAAAAAAAACATACAAGTACAAAAAGCAAACCACATGAAAAGAAACAGATACAGAGAGCAAATTTGCATTTCATACTTAAAATATATTCTTACAAAGGCTCATGAAGACGCAGCTAAAAATACAAAAAATCATACAACAAAGAGAAGAAGAAAACACTACTGAGCACCACCATCACGATCCTATGCTCCGTCACCGCCTTAGCCATCAACACCTTCTCTCTCTGGATATGCGGTATCGTACCATACAACCTCCTCAAGTCGATCTACACCTTCATCGTCACTGTCGCCGGCCTCAGGTGTATCAGGATCATACCCACAAGCAAGCCAAGCCTCGCGGGCCTTCACACGAATGCCTTCAAGGACCACATTAGAAATAAACCCCATCACATGCAGATCTCGAAAGATATCTAACTAGACATCGGCGTGAATCCACTCCTCATATAAGTCCCGAGGAACATTGGGAAAGTCCGAGATACGGGAAAAGGACGGCTGCGCCAGCTATTGGGCCTTATCGGCCTCCAAGGCAACCACTCGGTTGTGAAGAACATATGCCTCTTTTTTCAACTCCACGAACCTTTCATCAAGTTGTTATTCCTTGAGCCTGGCCGTCGCTAATGTCACGGCCCAGAATTTCCACCGCCAGGACCGTGATGGCGCCTAACATTCACTTGCTAGTCAAGCCAACATTAGAGACTCAATAAGCAAAGATCTTAAACCTTACGACAATTAACAACAATTAACACATAACAAATTAATAAGAGAGCAGAAATTCATAACAAAACTAAATATTTATACGTAACTACCCATGATCTGGAGTCACAACTCACGGACTTCTAAGATTAACTACAATCTACTGGCTCAAAGAAAGTACAACTGTTTACCAATTAAAGGAAACAATAAACTGAACATCTAGATGGTGACTCCAGGGTCTGCGGACGTCGGCAGATCTACCTTGGGTCTCCTTTGTAGTTAAGTTAGCATCTAGTCTCGAAATCAGCTCTGTCCGACACCAGAATCTGCATAGGAAGTGCAAAGTGAAGTATCAGTACAACCGACCCCATGTACTGGTAAGTGTCGAGCCTAACCTCGGCGAAGTAGTGACGAGGCTACGACAAGACACTCACAAACAACTTGTGCAGTATAATCATGCATATAGAAATCACCGTAATAAGAGAAATAAGACAAGAGATGTTAGGAAGGGAACATGCTGAGGGGATCACAATATAAGGAATCAAAAATTGGAATAATAACTGGATCAATCAATATGCCCTAAACAGATAAAACACGTAAAAATGATAAAGGAAACTGCACGGCATCACCCTTCGTGCTTTAATCTATCAACCTCACCATATGAAACAATAGAACGGTATGGCATCGCCCTTCGTGCATTAACTCTCCCACCCTTAGTGCTTTACATTCCCCCTCACTAAAACAATGAACAATAACAACGGAGAGATAGAAATATCAAAAATCAGTCTTACTTCACCATTTATTGCCACAATACCAACCTTAACTTTGAGCTAATACTAAATAGATACCAAATTTCCGTAAAACATGATAAAAGCTGCTCAACATAATGAATGGCTAAGCAAAGCATGAACAATACGATTAAAGAATACAACAGTTACAAGACTAAGACTCACTCGCATGCTATGAATCGACAAAAACACATAGGTGATCGCCACCACACCTATACATTGTACTCAACAATCAAACACGTATCAAATAGTCAAATAATACCTTATCCCTCAAGCCAAAGTTAGACACAACACTTACCTCGCTCCAACGGCCAAAATCAAAGCTCAACCACCTCTTTTCCTCTAGATTCCACCTCCAAACCACTCGTATCTAGTAATAATTAACTTAATAACATTATTTTATTTCTAAAGAAATCAATTTCAATACATAAATGTAGGTTTCCCAAACTTTCCTCCAAAAAGTCAAAAATCGACCCCGAACCTGCTTGGTCAAAACTCGAGGTTCGAACCAAAATCCATTCACCCATTCACCCCCGAACCCGAATATGTAATTATTTTCGGTCTCCGACCTTAAATTGAGGTCTAAATCCCTAATTTGCAAAAACTCCCAATTCTTCCAAAATCCCTAACTTCTACCATGAACGCCCTAGATTTTAGGTTGAAATTTCATGAAATGCAATGGGTAATTGAAGGAAAATGGTTTGGAATTACCAACACTTTGGGGAAGAAATTATCTTTTTGCCCCTAGGTCTTCTAACTTTTGAAAATTTGAAGAAATGGCTTAACCTCACTGCCCCAGCGATTTTCGCACTTGCGGTGCATAGGCCGCACCTGCGAATCCGCTTCTGCGGAATTGGCTGGGCCGGTTGGGGCCGCATTTGCGGACTAGCTTCCGCTTCTAGGGAGAAGGACCCGCATCTGCAGAAACTGGGCTCCCTTCCTTGGGTCGCACCTGTGGGGCTTGGCTCGCACCTGTGACCAAAGACTCACAGGTGCTGGCACACCAGATCTGGTGCACCAGCAGTCCTGTTGTGTTTTAAACTCAACTTGCGCATCGTCTGAATGGAACTTGAGCCCTCGGGGTTCAAAACCAAACATGAACACAATTCCTAAAACATCATATGAACTTGATCTTGCGATCAAAGCGCCAAAATAACACCTAGAACTACGAACTTAGCACCAAATTGAATGAAATTTTTAAGAAAGCTTCAAAACCTCTATTTTCACAACTGAATGTCCGAATCACATCAAACCATCCCCGCTCCTAACCAAATTTCATAGACGAGTCCTAAATATCATAACGGATCCGTACTAGGCTTCAAAACTAAAATATGGACCCGATACCAATAAGATCAAACATTAACCAATTTCTTAAAACCATTAGATTTTCAGCCTTTCAATTTTTAACAAAAACTTATATCTCGAGCTAGGGACCTCGGAATTATACTCCGGGCATACGCCCAGGTCCCATATTTCACTACGGACCCACCGGGGCTGTCAAAATACGGGTCCGGGTCCATTTACCCAAAATGTTGACCGAAGTCAACTAAAATCAACTTTTAAGGCAAAAATTATTATTGTCATCATTTTCAACATAAAAGCTTCCCGGAAATACGTCTGGGTTGTGCATGCAAATCGAGGAGGGTAAAAATGAGATTTTTAATGCTAAAGAGCACAAAATTGAGTTCTAAAACATAAGATGACCTTTTGGGTCATCACAACTAAGTCATTCCCTGGCTCAGAACAGAGAGTTCGAATCACCACCTCAAGGGACTCCACTTATTCAGAGCCTCTGACCGATCCGCCTCAGCTTTCTCCAACTCTCAAACTTTCTCAGTGATTTGCCTAATAAGGACCTCCTCCTGAAGCCGACACTCCTCCAATTGCCTACACAACTTGACCACTTGCGTCTGAAGGTCGCCACATTGGGCCTCTATGACTTTGCTGACTTCGAGCTATTCTTCCCTACTTCTCAACATCCCCTCAAGGACACTACACTTCTCAATGACTCTCACCAGCTCATCATCCTTTACCTTCAATTCATCACGAAGGGCTTGCAAATTTCCGTCCTCACCAAATTACTTGCGAAACTCCTGTTATTTGCCGCAGTACTCAAAATATTTGCATTTCAACCTCTCAAATGTTTCCTTATGCTTGCCCTCCCTTCAGGCACTTTTAATCTTCAAAATCATGGTCTGCAATCACAAAAAGAAAAAGAAGAAAAGAAAAAATGAGAACACCCCTACTAACAAAGGCAAAACACTAAACACAAAAAATAGAGAAAAGGACGAAGCCCTAAAATCTCACCCTGAGAGCAAGGCCGATTATGCTCCTCGATAAGGTAATGATAACTAGGGATTTATACCTGTTATTTACTCTCGTTTTCTTAGGTTTTGAAGCAAAATTGCATTAACATACTCCCAAAATTTGATGCAAGTTGTTTAAATTGCAGGATTTGAGTTGAATTGAAGATATTGACTAAAGATAACTCAAACAGGAACAAGACTTGCACTGTCCCAGAACCAAGTAAAAGCGCTGAGAGCGCCATTGTTCAGCAGCAGCGGATGTCACTTCGCTGCAGTGGAATTACATCTGTTGCCCCGGTTCAAACTTCAGAGAGTGTGTTTTTGAGACCAAGTTGAGCCGCTGCCCATGCCAAAATTCCGCTGCAGCGCTTTCTTAGCCACTGTAGCGTTTAAATATCCGTTGGGAGAGGATTCCTAAGATTAGAGACTTTCCAACCTAGGATATTCACAATAGCGCAGTTAGCAGTATTATTCCGCTGCCGCATTTTCAGGAACCGATACAGTCCTGTAGTTTTCCGATGGGAGAAGAATGGAGATCTAGTGAAGCTTAAGGTTCAAGAAACGTTGCAGCGCTTGTATTCCGCTGCAGTGGTAGTCATTCCGCTGGAACGCTCAGAATTCCGCTATGAGCGAAATCTCCGTAGGGGCAATTTTGTTCAGTATTTTCAGCCTTGTATAAATACCACTTTTTCTCATTTTTAGGGCATCCGATGATAGAGTGAGCTCGTGAATAGTGATTTTATTCCGTTTTGAGTAATATTAGCTTAGATTCTACCATACTTCTTAGATTTTCTTCTTGTAATCAACATTTATGGTTTTAATTTCATCATCTATCTTAGTTTCTTCCATGAAAATGAGTAGCTAGACCCTCAAGCTAGGGTTGTGACCCAACCCTAGTATGGGTAACTAATAGGTCTTTTATTTTAGGATGAATTTGTGATTGAGTTTGTGACTTTTAGTCTATTTCATGCTTAATTCATTGGATTAGTGGTTGCAAACACTAATTCATGCCTTTTTTACTAGGGTTATTCTTGAGAAAGATGACCCAAGTCTAGGTAAATAGGCTAACAATGTATTGGGGTGAACTCAAGAGATTGATAGCCCCATGAAAGGGTAGAAACTAGAGATAGTGATACCCGACTTGAGTCATTTCATTTGATTTGTTGAAACACCCAATTGGGCTTGAGAAAGCCAATTCGGGCAAAGTCACCCAAATTACCGAGAGGTATTGGGTGAGTAATTTAGTATGAGGTTATGTCATTTTACCATAATTCATAAGCTTATCCTAGATTTTAGACCCCATTAGTCACATGCCTAGGAGTAAGTTGCAACCCTAGTGCCTTTAATCACTTGATAAAAATCCACAAAAATATTGTAGTTAGTTAGATCATATTACTTTTTAGAGTCAAACGTAGTATAGATACAAAACCAATATATGTTGAGAAGAGAAATTAAGAACATGAAACACCACTAAATCAAGTAGAAACTCGACTCCCATTGCATAACTCCCTGTGGATATCGATCCTGACCCTGTCGGGTAAAAGCTGCTTTGACCTTTCCTTGCTACTTAATAGTTGTATAGGTGGGCCTCGATCACTTTTTGGCGCCGTTTTCGGGGAGTTATAACGGTGTTGACTATCTATTTGAGTAGTGGTGTAAATTTGTTTTCTTTCCTTTTTTTTGTTAACTTGTGTGTTTCAATCAACACAGGTACTTATGGCTGATCCTCTGGCAAATATTATAACGGGGGAGGAGGTAGATGATAACGGGGAAGTTGAGTTGCATCAAATTCCTCCACCTCAAAGACGGGGCCGACATGCTAATCCGAATGATAATATTCCAGACCCTCCCCCGCCTCCTCCAAGAGTTGCTCCTCGGGTGCTTCCGAACGAGGGGTATGCCAGTCCAATTGCCCCACCCAGAATTCGGGCAGGAAACTTTCAAATCACTAATGTCATGTTGACACTTCTGGAGCATCGAGGGTATTTCACGGGAGCTCCCCATCAAAATGCCTACAAGCACTTAAAAGGCTTTGTATACACATGTTGGGGGAGAAAGAAAACCAATGTATTAGAGAATTCCCTGAGGCTCAGATTATTTATTTTCTATCTCCGAGGAAAGGTGATGGATTGGCTTGAACGACTCCCCAATCATTCTATCTCTACATGGGATGAATTGGCGGATAAGTTCATTGCCAAGTTTTTCTCCCCCAGGCACATGGCGGCTTTGAGAGATGAGATATTGGCATTCAAGCAAGCCGAATGAGCCCCTTCAAGATATTTGGGAACGCTACAGAACTATGGTCAAAGAATGCCCGAACAATGACATGACCGAGGCCATGATACAACAGACTTTCTACGGAGGCATTAATGCTACAAATCAGTGTGTGGTCAACCAACTCGCTGGGGGCAACTTTATGAAGATATCTTACAATGAGGCATGTGACATCTTGGATGAAATGGATGACACTTCGTCAGCATAACAGAGTCGGACAAATGTGCCCCAGGGTGATCCAAGTGTGATAAATCTCCACAAAGAGCTTCAGGACCATGGGCAGGCCATTGCCGAGCTTACCACCACCATGAATCAACTTGCTAAGGCGCAGCTTCAACAAATACAAGGGCCAAAGCAAGTGCATGCTATGGAGGGGGTAAATCTTTTGGTTAACAAGAGAAGGCCTCATGGAAATCAAATGCCAAACAACAATGACCAATGCAACCAAGAAGTGGGTGGGTACAATCAAGAGGATTCCTGTGATGAGCAAAATGAAGATGTGTCAGCCATTTCATCCAAAGGAACAATCAAGGCAAGGTAATTGGAACAACAATAACAAATCTAGAAATTGGGGGAACAACAATCAACAATGGGGAGGCAACAACAACAATTAGAGCGGGAACAACAATAACAATTGGGGTGGAAACGAAAATCGGGGGGTCGGGCTTTCAAAGGCCCCTGATGTATCAAAAACCTAACAATCCACCCCCGTATCAATCACTAGGTCAAAGTTCCTTAGACAATGACATGGGCCGAATTGAGAAAATGTTTAAACAAATGATGGAACGGACTACTGATTCGGATGCTCAAATTGCCTCCCACACTACCTCAATCCGCAATCTTGAGGTCCAAATGGAACAAATTTCACAAGCTTTGAACACTCGCCCAAAGGGGAAACTACCTAGTGACACGGTAGTGAACCCTAAGGGTGGGAACAACAACAACAATACCAGACATGCAATGGCAGTGACCACAAGGAGTGGTCGAGGTGGTGAGGCTAGTTCATCAAAGCAAAAGAGGGTTGTTAGTGATGATGATGACATGCAACATGATGAGGTACCTATTAAGGTTGAAAATGTGGTTGAAGAGCCGGTGAATAGTGAAGTGAGGATTGACGTCAATGACAACGAGGAGGAATCACAAAATGACGTGAACCCGTCTAGGGAACATGTAATTGACATACCAGAGCTGGTTATGCCAAAATCCAAGGCTCCATTGCCTAGGCCTCCTCCTCCCTATCCTCAAAGATTGGCTAAGAAAAATACGGAGAATCAATTCAAGAAGTTCATAGATATGATGAAGAGTTTGTCCATCAACGTACCATTAGTTGAGGCTCTTGAAAAAATGCACGGGTATGCCAAGTTTATGAAAGGCTTGGTCACAAGGAAGAGAACCATAAAGTGAGAGACAATAAATATGACCCACAAAGTGAGTGCAATTGTGCTCTCAATGGCACCCAAACTAGAGGATCCCGGAGCATTCACTATTCCTTGCACCATTGGTAGTGCGGATTTTGCAAAGGCATTGTGTGACTTGGGTGCTAGTATCAATTTGATGCCTTATTCTGTCTTTAAAACCTTGGGAATTGGTCAACCTAGAGAAACTTCTATGCGACATCAAATGGCGGATCGAACTATGAAGCGACCCTTGGGAATCATTGATGATGTTTTTGTGCGGGTCGACAAATTCATCTTGCCCGCGGATTTTGTGATATTGGATAGCGAGGTCGATTATGAAGTGCCAATTATCCTGGGAAGACCTTTCCTAGCAATGGGGAAGGCCTTGGTAGATGTGGAGGCCGGTGATCTCACCTTCCGGGTGGGCGATGAAAAGGTCGTTTTCCACGTTTGCAAATCAATGCGGCAACCCAATAGCACGGAGGTGTGTTCTTTTGTGAACCTAGTCACCAAGGTGATAACTGATGAGACAAGATCAATGATCAATGTTGAAGACCCCGTAGAAGCAGTTTTATTGAATCATGATGATGTTGTGGTGGATGGCTTGATCGAGTGTACCAATGCATTGCAAGGCATGTGTTCTTATTCTTATGGACATCGCAAGCTATCTTCAGATTTGGAAAATCGGAAAACTCCTCCGACAAAGCCCTCAATCGAGGAGCCACCAACCCTGGAGTTTAAGCCCCTTCCACCACACCTCAGGTATGAATTTTTGGGCCCTTCTATTACTTAACATGTTATAATTTCTTTTTGCCTAACCCAATTGCAGATAGATTCCACACTTGAAGTGCTCCAAAGGAGAAAGAAGGCCATATGTTGGTCTCTAGCTGATATTCGGAGCATAAGCCCCACCTTATGTATGCACAAAATAATTCTTGAAGATGATGCAAAGACCTACGTAGAACATCAACGGAGGTTGAATGAGGCAATGCAGGAGGTGGTAAAAAAGTAGATAATCAAGTGGCTCGATGCTGGAGTTATCTACCCAATCTCTGGTAGTGCTTGGACTTCTCCAGTCCAATATGTTCCTAAAAAGGGTGGCATGACAGTGGTGCAGAAGGAAAAGAATGAGTTGATTCCAACTCGAACCGTGACTGGTTGGAGGGTTTGTATGGATTACAGAAAACTGAACAAGGTGACCTGAAAGGATCACTTCCCTTTGCCATTCTAGGACCAGATGCTTGATAGACTTGTTGTGAGGGATTTCTATTGTTTCTTGGACGGGTATTCAGGTTACAATCAGATACTTATAGCCCTAGAAGATCAGGCTAAGACAACCTTCACCTGTCCCTACGAGACATTTGCTTTTTCAAGGATGCCATTCGCTTTGTGCAATGCACCCGCCACATTCCATCAGTGCATGATTGCAATTTTTTCAGATATGGTTGAAGATTTCTTGGAGGTGTTCATGGACGAATTCAGCGTGGTCGGGGGCTAATTTGAGGAGTGTTTAAAAAATCTTAATAAAGTTCTCGCCCGGTGTGAAGAAACCAACCTTGTATTGAATTGGGAAAAATGCCATTTCATGGTCGAGGAAGGCATAGTCCTCTGCCACAAAATCTCAAGAGATGGCATTGAAGTGGATAAAACCAAGATCGAGGTTATTTCCAAGTTGCCTCCTCCAACTTCGGTGAAGGGAGTCCGTAGTTTCCTTAGGCATGCGAGATTTTACCGGAGATTCATTAAAGATTTTTCAAAAGTGGTAAATCCCCTATGCAAGCTATTGGAGAAATATGACAAGCTCGAGTTCAATGAGGAATGTATGCAAGCTTTTGAGTTGTTGAAGCATAAGTTGACTACCACACCAATAATCACCTCCCCAAATTGGAGCTCTCCTTTCGAGCTCATGTGTGATTCAAGTGACGTAGCGGTGGGTGCGGTCTTGGGCCAACAGGTGAACAAAATCTTTCACCCTGTTTATTATGCAAGAAAAACCATGAATTCCGCCCAAGTTAAATATACCGTCATAGAAAAGGAGCTCTTTGCTATTGTGTTTTCTATGGAAAAATTTAGGCCTTACCTCATGGGCGCCAAGGTAATTGTGCACACCGATCATGCAGCGCTCTGGTACTTGATGACAAATAAGGATTCAAAAGCTAGGCTTATGAGGTGGGGCTTATTGCTCCAAGAGTTTGATATAGAAATTGTTAATAGAAAGGGGAGAGAAAATCAAGTTGTCGATCATCTATCCCGGTTGGAAGAGCAAGGAAGGGAAAATGATGGCGTTGAGATCAATGATACCTTCCCGGATGAAAAACTTCTCTTAGTCTCTTTGCAAGACATGCCATGGTTTGCGGACATTTCCAACTTTCTTGTTACCGGTGTTGTCCCGTTTGAGCTCTCTTCTAACCAAAGGAAGAAGCTTAGACGAGAAAGCTTGGATTACTATTGGGATGAGCCGTATTTGTTCAAAATATGCAATGATGGAGTTATTCGGCGATGTGTACCCTAGGAAGAGCAAATGCCATTCTTGATTCTTGCCACACTTCACCCTACGGTGGTCATCATGGTGGGGCAAGGACAGCTTCAAAAGTTCAAAGTTGCTGGTTTTATTGGCCAACTTTGTACAAAGATACAAGTGACTTGGTAAAGAGGTGTGACGAATGTCAAAGAGCAGGTGGTATATCAAAGAAGGATGAAATGCCCCTCACAACGATCCTTGAGGTTGATATATTTGATGTCTGGGCAATTGACTTCATGGGTCCTTTTGTCAGCTCGTGTGGTAATACCTACATTCTCGTGGCGGTGGATTATGTCAAGGCCATGGCTTTGCCCAATAATAAAGCCCGGAGTGTGGTTGGTTTTCTCAAGAAAAATATTTTCACACGATTTGGGACACCTCGGGCTATCATAAGTGATGGGGGATCCCATTTTTGTAATCGGGCTTTTGATTTGTTGCTTGCCAAGTATGGGCTAAATCACAAAGTGTCCACTCCGTACCATCCTCAAGCTAGTGGACAGGTTGAAGTTTCAAATCGGGAAATCAAGAACATTTTGTCCAAGACCTTGAATGCAAATAGGACCGATTGGTCTAGAAAGCTTGATGATGCTCTTTGGGCGAGGACTGCCTTCAAAACCCCAATTGGTATGTCTCTGTACCGCTGGTGTATTGCAAATCATGTCACTACCAGTGGAGTTGGAGCACAAGGAACTTTGGGCTTTGAAGAAGTTGAATTTGTATTGGGACACAGCTGCAAATCTCCGTGTTAGTCACCTGAATAAGCTTGATGAGTATAGATTCCATGCCTATGCAAGCTCTTCTTTGTACAAGGAGAAAATGAAGTATTTGCATGGCATGTATGCTAAGGACCGGGAATTCAAAGTAGGAGACTTGGTATTTCTCTTCAATTCAAGGCCTCATCTATTTTCGGGCAATCTCAAATCATTGTGGAGTGGTCCATTCGAGGTGGTGTTGGTTACACCTTTTGGTTCCCTTGATCTAAAGAACAAGAAGGGTGAAATTTTTCGTGTGAATGGGAATCGGGTCAAACACTACTTGGGAAAATTTGAAGATAGCCACGTGGTGGCTTTGTTGAAATTCACTTTATCATGGTAACATGCGTTGTGCCGCGACGTTAAATCAGGCGCTTCTTGGGAGGCAACCCAATAATGTTTTCTGTTCTTTCTTTTAGTTTCTTATTGTTAGAGTAGATTGTTCTTGAACTAACATGTGTGTGAAGTTGGTGTAGGATTTGGTGATGCAGTGCAGGAACAAAGTTTGGAAAAATTGGGCTAACTGTTCAGATCCGCTACAGCGGTCACTATTCCGCGGCCAGCTGTCACAAAACCGCTGTAGCGAAAAACTACCGCTGACGCGGTGAAGATGATCCAAAAATGCAGCCTCTATGAATCTCCATTCCGCTGCAACAAATGGAATTTTGCGGACAGCGGTGTGAATCCGTTGTAGCGGCAAAAATCCGCTGACAACAGAGATGTCCCAGGCCCAGCTCTTCAAAAAGGAGAAAAGCGCGGTCAGCGGTAAAATTCCGTTGTCGCGCTAGGTAAGTCGGTGGGGTCCCAGATTTTAAGTATAAATATAGAGGAACCCCCTTCTTTTACCCTTTTCACTCATTTCCATCTCAGACCACTGTTATTAGTGCTCCTCACTTCACTGTGCATCCAAGATCCACTTTTCTCACAATTTAACATCCTACATCCTGATCTAACAAGTGGTATGTTCATAATCATTGATTTTAATTGTAGATCTTTTTCATCTTTTGTTTGTTTTTCTTAATTTTCTTGTCTAAATAAAAGATATTGGAGCCCTAAATCTTAAGCATGATTCACCAATGGGTTATAAACTGTGGGGTAGTGATTTCTTGTTGCCTAAGGGGATATAGGATTCTTATTACATGTACTTCATGCAAAAATTTTGAAATTGGTAAAACCCTAGTTTGAATTATACTGTCAGTGCGCGTAATTGTTGAATTCAGCTGCAGTTGACCAAAAATCCGCTGACAGCGGAAACATCTGAAGTTAGACTTTTGAACTGCAAATTTCCGCTGCAACGACTAGAAATATGCTAACAGCGGTGTGAGTTCCGCTGCAGCGGACCACTTTTCCGCTGACAGCGGTGAGCAACTTCAGAGATTAGGGGCTTCTGATTCCCCTCCTTCCGCTGCAGCGGCCAAAAATCCGCTTACAGCGGTTGCCTTTCGCTGCATCGGACATTTTTCCGCTTAGCGCGGTTTGGAAGTTAAGAGAGTTAGGTCTTCTGAGTCTCCTCCTTCCGCTACAGTGGTCAATTTTCCGCTGTCAGCGGTGGCCCTTCCGCTGACAGCGGAAGTCTGTTTTGAACATTGTTTTGTTCTCTGCACCAGTTATGTCTGTGCTTTCGTGGGGTAATTGTATACCATGTTCTAACAAGATTCATTGATATGTATGCAGAAAATGGTGAGATCACGTGGTGCCTCCGACAAGCAACCCGGAAGGGGTGATCCTTCAAGAGGTTGGGGAGGGGTAAACAACCGATAGTATCTCTAGGCCCAACAAAGATCATTGGCAAGAAGCAAACGCTCAGGAAGCCTACCCCCGACCCTTCGGAGTCAAGTGAATATGTCCCCTCCCGGGAAGCTTCAGAGGGGAATAGTGGTGCATCATTAGCAGAGGCCTTGTACAAACCTAGTAGGCTTGTCAACGAGCCTACTAGCTTAGAGTCTTCTAACAGTTTGGGTCTTTCCTGTGACTCCACACCCCCACAGGATACCGGTGCAGTAGCCCAGTCCACCTCCCATGCTTCTATCAACCTTGACAGCTCCGATGAGAAACCAGATGATTGCAGGGGTGGTGACACCCAAGTACATACAACAAGACTACTCCGGACCAGAAATCTATCAATATGGAAGGATCAGTTTGCTTCTGAACCGGCCTACCACAAATTCAGAGAGTGGTGGCCCCAGAGGTCACTTATCCCTGAGAGGACTTTCATTGTTAAGGATCTGCTACCTCATAACCCAAATGTCAAGAAGCAATTTTAGGAAAGAGCGGGGTGGGGTTTCTTCACTAGCAAGGTTGAGGATGAAAATGAATATATCGTGAATGAGTTTTATGCAAATGTAGCCCACACAAAAAGGGGTACATATCTCACCTAGGTTCGGAACATGAATATCTTATACAGTGGTAGTGCATTCAACGACTATGATGTCTTTGCTAATGAAGATGAGACTCGCTACCAGGAGAAAGTAGCCTTGGGAGATTTAGCTCGTACCTGGTTGGCTTCTTTTATTTCTATCCCGGGGACTACTCCAGCTTGGTTGACTCCAGGTTCCATCATCTACATGGACACTCTCAGCTTCGAGGCCAAGGAATAGGCAACCTTTGTTTGCAGTCGGATAGATCCCATCATTCATGACAGTGACATGCCCTTCTCTCGGGCCCTGATTGTTGGAGCAATTATGGATGGCATCCCGATTAATTTCGGGAATATCATGGCCAGGGTAATTGACCAGATAGTATAGAGAAATGAAGCCTCTTATCCCTTTCCCAACTTCCTCACTATGTACTTTAGGGACATGGAAGTTGAGGGAAGGGAATGTGATGTTACAGTGAGGCCAAAATCATCTATTTCATGGTATAGACTGAAAGGTCCGGAAAAACCCAAGGCAAAAGGGAAATCCACCACATCTACTTCCCCTGGTACTTCTACTGCTACTAAGCCATCTGCTGCTGCCAAGGGCTCCACTGCTACCGAGGGTTCCACTGCTGTTAAGGGGCCCACTGTTGCTGCTTTCCCAAAGGCTTCCTCGGGTCCTTCCATTGACATTCCAGCCCCAGTGCCTACGTCGTCCACCTACCCTCAGACTGCCTTGAGGGTGTCTCAGACTCTAGCTGGTATCACCAACTGGCTGCAGGTAGCTTCTTCTAAGCTCACTGATCTTTATACCACTGTTGCAGATCAGTCAGCTCCAGCATAGCTTACACTGCCTCCATTACTGGAGGAGACATTGAGGAGCCTGGTTGATAACCAGAAGAAGATCATGGAGACCCTGGACAAGAATGGGAAAGACATTCATTCTTTGGGAAAGTATGTGAGAAAAATGAAGAAGAATCAGGACGACATGAAGAAGGTTCAGGTGGAGATGCAGAAGACCCAAGAGGATTTGAAGACGGAGGTCGCGAAGCTCACAGCGGCGAGATATATCCCCCTTGATTTGTTGACAGGAGAGCCCGCACACACTGATCAGGTTGCACAGTTTCAGGAGCCGGAGCTTACCTCAGCCCTAGTTCGCAGAGGAGTCATCCCGCGGATTGGTGACATGGAGATCCAGCTTAAGGATCCATAGGGAGAGACCTCCACACATCCACAGGACCCTGCTCCAGCCACTGCCACTGTGCCTTCTTCTACAGCTGACCCTGACCCCATGAAGACAGAGGCATCATAGGGAGTTTTTCTTTACTCTCTCTCACCCCTTTTCCCTATTCTATAATTTTGGGAATTTAGCATTGAGGACAATGCTAATTCTTATTGGAGGGGGTGGCCTCTATTTGGTGATTAAGACAATTTGACATATTTTGGGTTGTAATAACTTCAGATACTATTTTTCTTTTCCTTATTTGCATTGCAGTACAGTTAGTTTGTTTTACTTTTGGTATGTATATATTCATCTCCCTTTATTATGTATATATTCATTCCCCTCTTAATGTATATTCGTCTTAATCCCCTATTGTACATATTCATTTCTATTTCTCGTATTTTTACTTTATAACTTCTTTAGTTTTTCCATTTATAGTTTAGCCTCTTATTTTGTTTAGTAGCTTCTTTCTGAATTTATAGCTTCTTCTTTGCTTTTTCGTTGTCAATAAGCCCTTGGTTTTCTTAAGGCCATGGTTCTTTCCAATGGTGGAAATTGTGTGAACCGGGTGTCTCTTCCCTACGACGGACGGTGTGACGACCTTCTTAAGGGATTGAGTCCGTTTTTTGTTTTTGTTTTTGTTTTCCTTTGTTTTGGTAGTAGTGAATAAATGTGACTTGAATAAGCTTCACTTGGCACCAGCATACTTACCTTTGACCTCATGGTTAGAGACAAGTTACAAACGAGTCTAGTTCTAATTGTGACCCTTAGAGTCTTAAGTTGACTAAAACTATCGTCATATGGTGTTTATGGCCATATGTGAGTTTTCAATCTGAATCGAGGTTGTTGTGGTCCCTCGACTCTATGCTCTTTAACGATCCTGAGGTCTGAGAGGTGAGGTTTGAATTTCATATCCCGAGTGTCGTGCTCGAAAGTCTAGAACTTGCAAGTATTTTTCTAGGCGAAATCTTAAGTTAGCTCGACTTGTGAAATGATCATAGACTCTCCTTGATTCCCTGTTGATATTAAAAGACTTCAATAGCCTACCAAGACAAGATCTTTAGTCAACCCCTTTTGAGCCTGGGTCTATTTGTTCAAAAACCACATTACAAACCTTCATTCGTTCTCTAATGACCCTCTCTTGGCACCCATTCTTTCCTTGAGCACTCATGATGAATAATAGACAAAATCATAAGTTTGGGGGAGAGACGAGGAAATTCATAGTGATGAAAGTAATTGTCATAAAAGGAATGGCCAATAAAAAGGTTGAAAAGCAAAATAAGTCAAAAAGAAAAGTAAAGGGTTGAAAGGAATCAATAAAGCAAAGTTGAAAAAGGCTTGGAATGAAAAGAAAAAGGGAGAAAAGTGAGCTTCAAGTGAAAGAAAGAGTGTCAATGAGTCTCTCTAAGTTTCCCCAAGGAAGAGTATATGACTCAAAGAGTCAAGAAAAACATGAGCCAAAATGTGAAAAAAGGAGTTCTTAAAGAGAGAAGTTCTATCGTACTTCATCATGTCCAAATTTGATCCAAAAAGCCTTCATTGCATCCCCTTAAAGCCCTATAGGGTCTCAAGTTGAGTGAGCTTACATTAGTGGTGATTTACACGAGGGACAAGCCTATGGTACTCAAAGCCGGACTTGTGGTATTCTTTTGAGAGTGAAGAGAGCACCCCTTGATAATCCCAATTCTGAGAGTACATTCCATATGGTGAGATGAGCCCATGGAGAGTAGAGGAGAAAGAGTCCGGGATCCACAGTGATTTAGGTGAAAGAGAGAAGCTCTTTGACGAATTGAGTCAACTCTTGAAGCTTTGGTGTCACATTAGATCTAGTGAACTACGAAAGTCATTGCATAATTTTGTCAATAATGCATTTGTGTTGAAGGTAATTGTTAGTTCCAATTGAAGCTTGATGAAGTCACATTTGAACATCTGAAATACTTTTTCTTTTATTTACGGAGGTGGGAGTTATCTTGTTTTCTTGAGGATAGACAAAGACTTAAGTTTGGGGGAGTTGATAACTAGGAATTTGTACCTGTTATTTACTCTTGTTTTCTTAGATTTTGAAGCAAAATTGCATTAAGATACTCTCGAAATTTGATGCAAGTTGTTTAAATTGCAGGATTTGAGTTGAATTAAAGATATTGACTAAAAATAACTCAAACAGGAACAAGACTTGAACTCTACCAGAACCTAGTAGAAGCGCTGAGAGCGCCATTATTCCGCTGCAACGGATGTCACTTTGCTGCAGCGGAATTCCATCCGCTGTCCCGGTTCAAACTTCAAAAAGTGTGTTTTTGAGACCAAGTTAAGCCGTTGCCAACGCCAAAATTTTGCTGCAGTTCTTTCCTAGCCGGTGCAACATTCAAACATTCGTTGGGAGAGGATTCCTAAGATCAGAGACTTGCCAACCTGGTATATTCATAATAGCGCGGTCAGCAGTATTATTCCGCTGTCGCGTTTTCAGGAACGCTGCAGCGCTATAGTTTTCCGCTGGGAGCGAAATGGAGATCTTGAGAAGCTTAAGGTTCAAGAAACATTGCAGCGCTTGTATTCCGCTGCAGCGGTAGTCATTCCGCTGGAACGCTCAGAATTCTGCTGGGAGCGAAATCTCTGTAGGGGCAATTTTGTCCAGTATTTTCAACTTTGTATAAATACCACTTTTTCTCATTTTTAGGGCATCAAACGATAAAGTGAGCTTGTGAATAGTGCTTTTATTCCGTTTTGAGTAATTTTAGCTTAGATTCTACCATACTTCTTAGATTTTCTTCTTGTAATCAACATTTATGGGTTTAATTTCATCATCTATCTTAGTTTCTTCCATGAAAATGAGTAGCTAGACCCTCAAGCTAGGGTTGTGACCCAACCTAGTGTGGGTAACTAATGGGTCTTCTATTTTAGGATGAATTTGTGATTGGGTGTGTGACTTTTAGTCTATTTCATGCTTAATTCATTGGATTAGTGGTTGCAAACACTAATTCATGCCTTTTTTACTAGGGTTATTCTTGAGAAAGATGACCCAAGTCTAGGTAAATAGGCTAACAATGTATTGGGGTGAACTCAAGAGATTGATAGCCCCAACAAAAGGGTAGAAACTAGTGATAGTGATACTTGACTTGAGCCATTTCATTTGATTTGTTGAAACACATAATTGGGCTTGAGAAAGCCAATTCGGGCAAAGTCACCCAAATTACCGAGAGGTATTGGGTGAGTAATTTAGTATGAGGTTATGTCATTTTACCATAATTCACAAGCTTATCTTAGATTTTAGACCCCATCAGTCACTCCCCTAGGAGTAAGTTGTAACCCTAGTGCCTTTAATCACTTGATAAAAATCCACAAAAATATTGTAGTGAGTTAGATCGTATTACTTTTTAGACTCAAACTTAGTATAGACACAAAACAATTTATGTTGAGAAGAGCAATTAAGAACATGAAACACCACTAAATCAAGTACAAACTCGACTCCCATTGCATAACTCCTTGTGGATATTGATCCCGACCCTGTCGGGTAAAAGCTGCTTCGACCTTGCTTTGCTACTTAATAGTGGTATAGGTGGGCCTCGATAAGGTAACATCGTCTAGCTCTTTGAGAGTTTCACCCTCTATGTCCGAGCAAAAAGGTCTGATGACAGGGACTACGTTCTCCGTATTCTTCAATAGATCACAATCCATGGGGATCGCAATGGTCCTTGTTGACCCCTCCAGCCTCACCTATAGCTGGGTAAGCCCTCATCATCCTCAAGCCAGCACCATCAACGTCTGAGCCCGTCTCACAGCCTTCTTCGGCAACGCCTTTTCCTATCCCATCGGCTGACAAATAAGTATCATCAGCTGGCTGCAAAGTTTACGACTCCTCTTGTCGCAAAGTGTCAGAAGCCCTAGTGGCCAGGCCCTTCGGCTCCCATCATCATAAAAGGGAGAGACACACCCTTGTCGGCCTCCACCGACCTCGGAATCTCAAAAGTCGGCCCAACATCGTATTCAATGACAATAGTCAGCGTCCACTAATCTCTTCTTACGGGGCATCAAGTCATCACCTGGCAACGACTCCCCTTTCTCATCTATGAGATGGTGCAAGGGATAAGCCAAAGGCTCCACTGCCGAAGACTCCGCAGATAAAGAAGGAATTGATTGTGAAGCAGTTGCGGGAGGGACCGAGGAGTGAGCAGAATCAGTCGAGGTCATAGAAGGGGCAGGAGCCGAAGAGGCAACAACTTTCCTCTTATGGAATGCAGGTTCGGGAGCCCTCAACCTCCTTGAGGACCCCAAGATGAAATTAAGGGAAGTGCAAAGGGATAAGAAAGTCAGCCAAAACAAACCACAAAAGAGAAATAACTAATAGGACAAGACGAGAGTAACTTACTAGTCGAGGGGGGAGCCGGCCCAAACCTCTTAAAGAAGCTTGCCACTCACGAATCCCTACGATGTGAGGGAGGAGCCGAAAGACCCAACCAGAAATTTCCTCGACCAAAGGAGGAGGCGAGGTCTTGGTTGTGTAAGAAAAGAACGAGAGGTCAGAATCCACAACTATGCAAAATAAACCAAGTACCTACATGCAAGGGAGTGAAGCGCTTACGAGTGCAATTCCAAGATTCAGGGAACGCGTCGACGTTGGCCACGACGTCCTCAGTTCTAACGAAGAAAAAGTTGAGCTAGAATTGGCGGTTAGCCTTGTCGTCCATCTTCACCACCAGGCACTCGACTCCTCGCTGGCAAAGGTTCAACATCGCCCCCCTATAAAAGATGGAGGCAAACGGATGCATTAGGTGTCAAAGTATGATCTCGGCCCCGGCTAATTCCATTGGTAAGCATCCTTATGAGCTTGTAGACATACAACGGGAGTTGAGCTGGCAAATGCCATGGAAGCGACAGAATTCCCCCGCCACCGGGAGGAAAGGAAGAGTGTAGCCGACGTGAAAGGGATAAGCATAGAATGCGCAACACCCATGACGGTGGTACTACACTGCATCCCACCCGGCAGGGATCAACTCGACGTGATCAGGAAGGCCGTATTTTGCCTTGAGCTCTAACAAATCAGCCTCCTTCATCATCGACTTAAAGGTCCCGGGTTCGGCTTCAGGTAGTTTCAAGAAATCAGACTTGACATCGGGGTTACGGGTAACTATCTCTTCCACAGTTGGCAAGCTTCATTCCTCAACAACAGTGGGGACGTTCTCCGCATGAGGAGGAAGAAGAATCATTAGAGGAACCGGGTCACTTCCTCATTGGACCCAAAAGGTATGTTAGACATATTTTTAGCGAAAGAGAGGAAGGTATCAAACAACAGGGGGGGGGGGGGGGGTTAAAAAAAAAAAACCGGGAGAAAAAAAGAAAAAGATGCAAAAAAAAGAAAAACAAAAAAAAAA